>APFE031031700.1:0-13922 GCA_000404065.3 Pinus taeda | reverse complement strand
ATGTATAAATATGTATTCTAACATTGAAAGGAACATAATGAAAAATCAAGCTGGTAGTCTCGGTTTTGAGATCCAGTGGGAAATCTCTGTGTATATGTGTTTTCTGTGTTATGCTCTCGCATTTTTATTTTTTCTGTGATTTAGAATTCGTATGTAGGTAATTTCTGTATGAGGTTAAAACCTACAAAATCGCCTCCCTTTTTCCTATGTATCATGTGGATTCGCCCATTTATTATACATATAAATTTAGGGTAGTTCTTAAAATTTTCCCTTTCTCCAGCTGATGGCAGATGATCCAAGACTCATCAAAAAACCACAAGTAGAGACTCCATTCTCCTTGTCTCCATCAAAATCAGAATTTGAATAGCCGGTGAGATGGAAATCTGCAACTTTGGAGTATTTGATGCCATATGTTCGAGTGCCTTTCAAATACTTGAGCACTCACTTTTCTACATTCCAATGACCTTCACATGGCTTCTGCATGAACTTGGAAAGTATCCCTACAACAAAAGCTATGTCAGGTCGAGTGGTAGTTAGAAAATTCAAACTTCCAACAAGTTTCTTGTACTTTGTTGGATCTTCAAACATACTTCCTTCAGTGGAAGTAAGCTTCAAATTCTGCTCCATAGGAGTAGTGACAGGCTTACAATCCTACATCCCAAATCTATCCAATAGTTGTCCAATATACCTTTTCTAAGAAATGAAAATATATTTGGGTTTCTGATCAACTTCAATCTATAAATAATAATGTAATAAACCAAAATGTGTCATGTCAAAAACTTTCAATAATTCTCTTTTAACAGACACTATATAGTCATCATTGTTTCCAGTGATCATCAAATCATCTACATACACAACCAAATATACAACTGACTTTCCAATTTTCTTAACAAAAAGAGTTGCATTATCCAGATCAAATAACATATAATTCAACTTGAGAAGGTGCTCAGTTAACTTTTCATACCATGCACGAGATGCTTGTTTCAATCCATACAAAGCCTTAACCAATTTGCATACTTTTTGCTCTTTTCCTTTAACAACAAAACCTTCAGGCTGAAACATATAAACATCCTCCTTCAAATCGCCATTCAAAAAAGTTGTTTTAACATCCATATGATGTATCTTCCAACTATTCTGAGCTGCAAGAGAAAACAGAGTTCTAATTGTGCCCCATTTTGTTGTAGGAGCAAATGTCTTTGGGTAGTCAACACCTTCCTTCAGAACGTAGCCTTTTGCTA
The DNA here is from genome assembly GCA_000404065.3 of Pinus taeda. Classification (NCBI taxonomy): domain Eukaryota; kingdom Viridiplantae; phylum Streptophyta; class Pinopsida; order Pinales; family Pinaceae; genus Pinus; species Pinus taeda. The sequence continues at coordinate 12,684 of APFE031031700.1, read as the reverse complement.
CAAGTCTTGCCTTGTATTTATCAAGCAAACCATCTTCTTTGTATTTGATCTTATACACCCATTTGTAGCCAATGGGTTTGACACCTGCAAGAGGATCCACTAACCTCCAAGTTTTATTCTTAATAATTGCATCATATTCCTTTTGCATTGCATCCTTCCATTCATCACAATTAGCAGTTCTTCAAAACAATTAGGTTCGCTAATTGTACAATGATTGAATTCACAGTCATGAGAAACATTACCTGAATCACCTTTAGAATACATTCCTATTTCAAAAATCATCATACATGCTTGGAACTTTTCGATCACATGTAGATCTTCGTAAAGGTTGCAGAAGTGGTTGTGATGGTTTCTCATCTTGAAAAACAAGCTCAAGAACCGGCTCTTCAAGAGAAATTTCTGGTCCTTCAGAAACATTACTATCATCCAAATTTTCTTCAACAATAACATTCTCATGTGTCAAAGATGGAAGAACCACAAACTGATCCAGAATGGGAACCCCCCTTCAGTGTGTGGAACAATATTATCAGATTCAAAATAGAACTTCTTATATGCAAATTTCTCCAAATAAGCCAGTTTCTTATCAACAGTGGAATTAATTTTATCTGATTCAAGGAAAATAACATCTCTGGAAAGAATGAACTTCTTATTCCCTTCATCATACAATATATAAGCTTTATAAGTAGCAAAATATCCCAAGAAAATACATTGGTGACTCCTAGCACCCAACTTGTTGCATTGATGTTTAGAAATTAATGCATAGAATAGAGAACCAAAGACTCTAAAATGTTGAACAGCAAGAAGATGATTATACCACATTTCATAAGGAGATTTATTGTTGATGATAGAAGAAGGAAAACAATTGCGAATATAAACTGCACAAAGCACTACTTCTCCCCAAAACATCAACTTAACATTCTTAAAGAACATCATAGATCTAACTATATTAAGCAAAGTTCTATTCATACGTTATGTGACATCATTCTGTTGTAGATTATAAGGTATGGTAGTCTAATGTTTGATTCCATTGTCCTTCAAATATTGATCAAAAACATGAGAAGTGTACTCGCCACCATTATCAGTTCTCAGAATGCCTATACTCTGTTGAGTTTCATTTTAATCATCAAATGAAAATTTTTAAAAACATCAAACACTTGTGACTTATTCTTCAACAAATACACCCAACACATTCTCAAGTAATCATCAATAAATGTCACCACATATTTATTTCCATTTGCAGTTGCAACAGGCATAGGTCCACATAAATCTGAATGTATGAGACCTAATTTTCATGAAGATCTGAAAAAAGAACTATGAAAACGCTGTTTACAATGCTTTCCTAGAATACAAGCATCACAGGGTATAATATTTCTTAGAACTGTTGGAAGACCTTTAATACCTTGCTTTTTCATAATTTTGATGCTGCCATAATTGATGTGACCAAATCGATCATGCCACAACAAGCTCAAAGATAGGATATCACTTTGTTGCGCCAAAAGAATAGAATTTTCACAACAATTAGTAGATGAAGTACCATTTAATTTTAAAAGCATCCCTTCTTCTACACTGGTCATAACAACTACATGATGAGATGTTCTTCTTATCTTTATAATGCCATCAAATATATGAATATAATGCCTCTGCTGCCGAATATGGATAAGAGGCATCGAATTTCACTGAAACAATGGAATATAAAGTACATCTTGTAGAACATAATCTGCAAAATTCGATATCTTCAAACAAATAGACCCAATTCCATATGGTTTAATTTGAGACTTCTCATCAAAGTAAATAACATCATCAATATCATTAGTGAAAGTTTCAAAAAAAAACTCGCCTAAATGTCATGTGACAAGTGGCTCCTGAATCCAAAATCCAAGTATCTCGCCATGAAGAAAATGTAGTGTTGAAAAAATCATTAATATTAAAATTACAGTGACCAACAATGTAATGTGCACACTCTAATGATATTCCCTTATCTCGTGGTGGTTGATCTTTCTTTTCATTCAATTGTTCTCTTCTTTTACTGACTTTCTCCCAAGGGATTTTACAGTTAGTAGCAGTATGACCAATTTTACCACATCTAAAACATTTGATGGTTGGTCTATCATTAAAATTCCTTTTTTTTCTATCATTTTGTTGTCTATCTCCCTGATTATTTTTGCCCCCCCATGCCTCTATAACATCTCCTACCATGACCTCTACTACTTTTATCACCTCTAGAAGTTTCATCATCAGAGTTTTGATCCTTTTCTGCAAGACACAAAGTTTCTACATTAGAGTTAGGTGGAGCCTCTTTTTTCCCAAAGGTTTTTTCCCTCTCAGCTATTTTGCTTACTAGTTTATAAATGTAATGTTTTTTAGCTTCCCACTAGCTTGGAGAGATTCCAAATAATTTGAATATACACGATGAAGGACTTTTATAAAAGCAGTAAGTTGTAAATCTACTTTAGTTCTAGTGGCTTCTATATCGTGAAAAATGGCTTTTATTTCAGAGGCACTCTTCAAAGGATCATTATCCTTCATCTCCAAATTAAACAACTTTAATAATAGTTGAATAATTTTGAGTTTTGAGTGTGAATCATACAATTCTTTCAACTTCTTTGAATGCAGTACCACAAAAAACGATATATCTGCTTACCTCTTTTGTCACCGATGCAGTTATTAATGCATATGCCTTGTTGTCTTTTGTCTCCCAAATTGCATGTTGCTTCTCATTATCATGTGTCTCTCGCGCAATTTATTTTCTATCACTATCATTCTTGCCTTGACAAAGTTCCCACAAATCATTAAAAACAAGGGCACTTTTAAGTTTTCTAAACCACTCTTTCTAACTTTCCTTTCCATTAAGAACAACTCCAACTATGGAAATTATTGAAGTCATAATTGTTATGTAGCCAAATATTCTTCAAATGCTTTCAAATTCAAAATATCTGCAATACTTCTAAAAATATATACATTTGTTTCTCCTCTTATTTTAACCAAGTTGGCTTTGTGGTTTATTGGTAAGTTTCAAAAATTGCTTAGAAAAGAGCTAGGTTCAAATCTTATTAGCCTTCAAAAAAGAATATATATTTTACCAATGGCCTCCTAAAAAAATATGTATTTCAAATCACTAGAAAATTGACCACTCTTTAATTAAAAATTTAATGCAAACCACCAAAACCACAAAAATATATATTTTACCAATGGCCTCCTAAAAAAATATGTATTTCAAATCACTAGAAAAATGACCACTCTTTAATTAAAAATTTAATGCAAACCACCAAAACCACAAAAAATATACATCCTCGCCAAAAAATTGACCACATTTAAGCCACCAAAAAATATATATCCTCACCAAAAAATTGACCACTCTTCAATTAAAAGTTTTATTCAAGCCACCAAAATATATATCCTTCACAAATAATTCAGTAATTTCAGTAATGAAAATTGACCACTCTTTAATTAAAAATTTAATGCAAACCACCAAAACCACAAAAAATATACATCCTCGCCAAAAAATTGACCACATTTAAGCCACCAAAAAATATATATCCTCACCAAAAAATTGACCACTCTTCAATTAAAAGTTTTATTCAAGCCACCAAAATATATATCCTTCACAAATAATTCAGTAATTTCAGTAATTTTTTTTGTATTCTTCATAAATCTTTCTTTAAAAAACCTGTATCATTCAAATTTTGTATCATTTAAAAAAAATTGTGTTATTCAAAAAAAAATTGTATTCTTCAGAAATCTTTCTCTAAAAAACATATCATTTAAACTTTGTGTCCTTCAAACATCTCCAGTTTGCACTAAATGTATCTTGTTATACTTCATATATTTTAATGTCATTAAAGTAATTGTGTTGCTTCACTGAATTAACCCAAGCCCAAATAAACTCCACAATAAAAAAAGCACAATGAAAAAACATCATATTAATGATAAAATTACTTATTTATACATGTAAAAGGTACAAAAGAGTAGCATCTCTATAACTTAGTTAACATTAATTACATATAAATAATGAGTCACTTCAATGCCTGCCACACTTTGATCACAATCCATTATCAATACCCAACTCTAAGTTCCAATTCACATTCTATTCATAGGATGGCTTCATGTGGGTTCATACTATTAGATTACAACCGTCCAGAAATCAAGACAATTCGTATACACTACTTGACTGCCTGCATATAATCACCATTTCTCTCAGAAACCACAGTTCCTCATAAAACCCATTTTAGGAACTACATGCAGAAATTCTTGTACTACATTCATACGCTCATCCAATTGATCATCTATGGATCAATTCACACACATGCACAATTGTTTTCAAATTTAAACACATTAGATTTTCATTAACCATATAATTGTTACATATATGGCTTTATCATACAGAGATGGGCATATCCTGCCCTGTACCTCTCTGTCTATTCATAAACTCAGTCTAAATATAATATAAAGAAACAAACAGAAGCTATCCACATTTCCGGCTGATTGTTTCAAAAATTACTCCAAGATTTTCCCCTCACAATCTCTCATGCCTAACAAGGCAGATTCACATTCAACTATTTTCTGCCATCCTACAATCCCTCAGCAAAATTCATATTTGAATTTTCTTTCTCAATGCAGATTCGATTACACCCAAATAAACTAATTCACATTCTAATTAAACATTCTAGACTGTGACTCAACCATTTAGTTTTACTTTAAAACTTTAAATGCTCCCGAGCCCTATATTTCTAGTTTATAATATAGAGTTTAAACTTGGAAAGATTTTTGCGAACTTGCCTGGCCATGCATATTCATATTTGTTAGTAGACAGTTATCTGGTTAATTTCTGAATATTCTTTAGTAGCATTAATGTACAGACATAATGAACAATGTACTGGATTTTATCCTTATAAATCCGGCCCTTTTTTCCTCTGACAAAAATGGATTATGATTATTAATTAAAAAGTGCATTGAAAAAAAATAAAAAGAACGACAAGAATGATAGCTTTGCAGAAACCAACTAGTGCACAATAGTTGATTTGTAGCTTCTTTTAGATGCCAGAGAAACAACTAACAGTGATCCGATTTTTATCAAGTTTAATTGACAGGTAACTGATATTTACTCTTGAAGAATTCTATCGAGGTTCGTATTTATCCAAAACTTAACATGAAAAGGAGTATATCTAATGCACCATCTCATAGTTGTTTTGTAACAATTATGTTAAGAGTATTTATGCCCATGGACCAAAAAAAAACTATAATTTTTTATACTAAATCATTAAAAATATTAGAATATATCATATCAATGTTAGGAATTTATTACAATCTATTTAACCTGTAACCATAATCTGAATCTTCAATTTGTCCTGACTATGAACCACACTGATCGGTTCTAAAAGAATGGACAAAAATACTATAATATAATTTCCCCTAAAAATCTTCTCATTAAACTTATAGATCACAAAAACTTAAATTCAACAAACTATTACCACTAATGAACCACCACAACCTAATTTTCCTCTACAAATATTATGCGTTACAACTAACCTATTATGATTAGTACAAATATTATGCGTTACAACTAACCTATGGAATTATAGCATGTGGTGCTCTTGAGCAAACACTCGTATAAACCATAACAAGTAGCATCGTGGAATGTGATAATACAGTCTATTAAGACCTCCACTAATAGATTTCTCTCTTAAGATATATCTCTGCGAGGTAAAATTTCCGAACCCTACGATACGATCTTAGCACAGAGCCACGATGATTATAAATTAATAATCAAAGGTCATTCTGATATCAGTTTAGAATTCTGTTTATGATCAACTATCATTTCCCTATGCAGAATCTGTTTGGGTAACCCCACCTTTCTCTGTAGCGTCTCCATGTCCATGCAAGTATCTTTAGTCATTTCCTGGGCATAGCTCTCTTTTGTAGAAAGATTATATGAGTATTTGATATTCACAAAAAACTAAAAAGCTTCCGTAAACGAAAATTTGATATTCATGATATTTAATAATCTATTATTAGTCCTCAATTGAGACTATTAGCGATCGATATTGTGTTGACCAGCGATTAAATCAGTTTGACTGATTAATATATTCGTTACATTTCATGTTAAACCAAAGTTTATCCGTGGAAATTTTTATGTAAGAAACTTATAACCAAACTTGTGATTTCTGTGTAAGAAACTTATAACCAAACTTGTGAATTCAACCTCTTATTGCAGGCCTCACGATGTTATTTCCGCTGGGACAAGTTATTTTATCCTAAATTTTTCGAAAAAAAATATCTGAACAAGTGATTTTGGGCAAGTAAACTATTTTATGCAAAGTTTTTAAGCCTCTCACTTCCAAGTGATTTTGGGCAAGTAAATTATTTTATGCAAAGTTTTTAAGCCTCCACTTCCAGTGGCCACCTGCATGTTCTTCCGGCCACTTGTCACCTCCTCTATCTCCTGTCCGGTCTTCATTCCACGCAATAAAGAATACATGCAATATCTCTTGCCTCCGCTTCATTCCTCTTGCCCCTCCATGCTTATGTTAGCCCAGTGTTCTCTGCAATAGTTGAGCTTCGTTATATGAAAATTTACCACTGTAGGGGTAGCATATTATCAATTATATTATTAGAGAGGTAGCATATTATCAATAGCGTATTATTCATTCTTTGATAATAAGTTGCAGATTCAGAAAAAAGCAACAACACTTCTGCATCTATTTCAAGTAAATAACCAAGTAAAAAACCAAGTATTTCAGGAAAATAACCAAGTAAGTAAACAACCAAGTAAATAAATATTTTTTTTCTATTTCAGCAACTCTTATGGATCTATTTCAGAAACTCTTATGCATTTATGCATCTATTTCAGTAAGTTCTTCTATTTCAGAAACTCTTAAGCATCTATTTGAGTTGACCTTATGCATCTATAATAACTAGCAAGTAAATAACTAGCGTTTTCTATTTCAAGCAAATACGCTGAACACTTAACCAATTTTTTCTATTTCAGGTATTTCAAGTAGATAATCAACGTTTTTTATTTTCTATTTGAAGTATTTATTTTCTATCTCAAAAATAATTAACCAATATTTTTTTTATTTCAAAGTGAATAACCACGCAGGCAAATAGCACTCTTATGCATCTATTTCATCTTTTCTATTTGAAGTATTTATTTTCTATCTCAGAAATAATTAACCAATGTTTTTTTATTTCAAAGTGAATAACCACGCAGGCAAATAGCACTCTTATGCATCTATTTCATCTTTTCTATTTCAGAAACTCTTATGCATTTATGCATCTATTTCAGTTTTTCTATTTCAGCAAGTTTTTCTATTTCTGAAACTCTTAAGCATCTATTTGAGTTGAACTTATACGTCTATAATAACTAAATAACTAGCGTTTTCTATTTCAGCAAATACGCTGAACACTTAACCAATTTTTTCTATTTCAGGTATTTAAGTATTTAAGTATTTCAAGTAGATAATCAACGTTTTTTATTTTCTATTTGAAGTATTTATTTTCTATTTCAGAAATAATTAACCAATTTTTTTTATTTTTTTTTCAAGTGAATAACTATGCAGGCAAATAGCAATAAGGCATGTGAAATTTACCTAGAAGCCATATTTCGAGTGGCTGCTAAAAGGGAGGCATGCACTAAAGAAAAGTAACAAGCACATGTAGTTTACATAGAAGCCACATTTCGAGGGGCTGCTAAAGTGTAGGCATCAAAGCACAAAGAAAAGCAAGAGAATATGTTGAGAACTTGTATTTTTAATCATTTAGCCCTACATAAACCAAATATTTACTATTACTACCTGCAAAATGCTTATGCTATTTATCATTTACTGTTTACTGTTCTTTTTCTTTGTAGTAAAAAAAAATAGATATTTACTATTTCTAATTACAAATGCAAAGGACAAGCTTATTAGTGAAGCCGCCAAACGAGATAAAAATACTCTGCTCAGCATGGATCTCCTGCAAGAATACGAAGACATTTTTGAAAATCCTCATTCAACTCCTCTGCAAGAATACCAAAATGATTTTGAATATTGATAGGTGGTATGACTAGTATTGAAATATGGTATAGAGATTATAGAAACCATTCCACACCTTGTTGTTCATGCCAAAGGCTTTGGACTGCATTTCAGCAAACCTGCACATGGTTTGAATCCATTAAGTAGAGCCAATATCAATAATAAAAAACACAGGGAACCCTCCATTATATGTTTACCATCTAGGTATTGCTACACTCTCTTCCAGAACCCATAAGAGAGATAAAATATGGAAAATATAGCCCCAAAAAAGGGCAGATAGCACCTTTTTAGACATTTTGCACCAAATCCCAGCCGAAATTCTCAAACTTCCAAAACTAATCAAAAGAGAAATCTGGTTTTCAACCATAATCCCAGCCAAGATCATTACAATTTCAGAACTACTCAAAAGGGAAAAGAATCTCTAATTTATATTGCCGTAGTGTGTTCCAGAACCCATAGCACTACTAAAAAAATTGAAAAATAGAGTCCAGCAAACGAAAGGTTCTCACACTCTTTTCCCACCACTATCCCCTACAGGAGACAGATCTTTAATTCGAAAGGCAGCATACCTCGTCATTACGTCTTGTTGTAGGCATGGATCTTTAGTTTGAAAGCTCTTTTCCCACCACTATCCCCTGCGCGAGACAGATCTTTAATTCGAAAGGCAGCATACCTCGTCATTACGTCATGTTGCAGGCATGGATCTTTAGTTCGAAAGCCAACATACCTCGTCATTACCTCTTGCGGCAGGCACGTGCACTACATGCATCCAACGTGATAATTTGAGTAGGCTACAGGCTTGCTCCAGAGCATCGCCTCCCTATGGATTACGATGATTGTCTCAATGTCGTCAAGTGGGTTTGTCAACAAGTTGCACTTGTCGGGCAAGCTAAAGGCCAGAGACTGTGCTGGTGACTTTCCCAAAAAATTGAAACAAGTGGAACTCACAAGGATGTATGCCTAGTACGTGTATCGTCTTCAATTAAAATTAAAAAAGTAATTAGAATATTGTTTAAAGTAGAAATTATAAATTATAATTAAAACTATTCACTTGTCATTCTTACAAAGTAGGTTAATTTATAATGTCTTATCTGTAATATACAATGCATCCTCAGTTTTTATAAAATTTACAGTTAATCAAATGAAAGAAAGAAATTTTGACCATAAACCACAAGTTTTAACACAAAAATATCTGATACAATGCAAGTGGCAAGTAAATGTAAGAGAGAAGCTTGTGTATTCACAGAGGTAAAAGAACCGTTGAAAATAGCATGAGGAACTACATGGGATGTTAATTTTCAGAAAGAAAATTGCATGCCAATCAAGATTTCAATTTTTGAATAATAATAATAAGGTCATCTCTCTGTACTTGTCTTCCGAGGAGAGCAAAAACAAGGATTCCATTTATGAAAAAATGATGAAATCATTGCTATCAAAGCGTTGGAAAAATCCAAACTAGCTGGGACGAATTGGACAATAAATAACGAGTGGCAAAAATTGACAACTATAAAAGTGGTCATGAAAGTGTTTTAGTAAGAATCTTTTCACAGTTGCTCTGTAAACCATATCACAAATATAGTTTACAAATTAACTAAGCGTTGTGTTTTCATATGTACTTAGTACTATTATTTACAAACAATTGATTAATATTGCTATTATAAAGTAATCTTTTATAATTATAAAATAATCTCTTATAACCAGGTACTACTGCTACCAGTTGCCATTGTTCTAATTGAGTATCCTAATAACAAAGTGAGTATGTTATTCATGATATTTGATAATTTATTATTAAATCGATTGAGTGGAAGTGATATGCAATACATTTTAGCTATGTTGTCTTCTTTTTGTATTGGATTTAGTGATGCATTGGAAGTAGTGAATTTATAGGTATGTCATGGGGAGAAAAAATAATTTGAAGATATTAAATACAAATATTTAATTAATTTAGTTTAATGATATTATTTCAAAATACATAAAATAATAGAAAATTACAAAAATTATCATTTCATTGTAAGTATATATATAACGAATATATGGATATATTGAAGAATTAAAGTAGCCTAAAAACAGTTTATTGCTTTGTCATCCTTTTTCTGAATGGTTCAAAATAAGAATAACATGTTTGACAAATAATCAATATACTAAATATATGGATATATTGAAGAATCAAAATAAGTTTAAAGGATTAAAATAAAAATAACATAAAAACATGTTTATAAAGGTTCAATGGACATACGACCTTGAAAAATATTAGAGTGAGGAAGTTAAGACACGGACACATACCCTACCCTACCTGTATTATAATGAAATGTAATGTCTATAACGGTTTAGGACATCCACACATATGCTACTTATATGATAATAAGAAAAAGAAAATTATTTTTCAAATATTTATTGTTTCTGGTATATATTAAAATTTCTTATAACTAATTTTTAATAATTGCATTATTCCATTTATAATTAGATAATATTTATAATAATTAGGATTCACTTTATTGTTAATGATGTTTATAAAAAGTATGATTACATAAAATTTGTTATACATATACGTATATATATGTTTATTTTGTTTTATTCACCAAATTTTAAGTCAAATAATTTATATGAACTTATTATTATAACAAAAATATATTGAGAAATTATCTTTTAGTAAAAGTTAAAGGATAGTTAATTTGTGATTTTTTTATGGGATAATTGGTATCTCCCACATCATATACTTTTTAGTGTTCTACAAAATCATATATTTTTCAATTTTTTAAAAAATCATATATTTTCATTTTAGTATATTTTTGTGTTATTGTTTCATTGGGTGTTAATGGATTGATTATTATTATTCTTATTCTTATATTGGTCTTTTAATGGGGATTTGAAATTACTTTGCTTTAAGTAATTCAATAACTAAAGAATGTTAACTCAAACAAAAACTAACATGAAAAAGAAAAGAAACTCATATGGCTATATAAACGAGATAGGAGATATTTAACTTAATAAAATTGCCTCTAATATGAACAACATGCATATTTTTTTTGTTACATACAATGTATATTAACACTAGTTTCATGTCAATATACAATTCCATCACATGGATCATTTGAGTTATCTTCATTTCAATGTGTTGTAGCAACCCCCTAAAATTTCTGCCCCTTCAAAATTTTGGGATCCGTACACGAAATTTGTACCTTTCACTTACCCCTAAATTCTCACCTTGACATTTTGGTAGTAAGCCAAGACTCCTTGGTCCCTTCACAAGTCCAACTTCCTCAGACTTAAGGGAAATCTTCTCCCTTAGTCGCACTTTGCGCAAATTGAGCTCTCTTATACTGAAAAACTGCGACCTGCGGCCTTCCTTTTAAACCAAGTGAAGTCGCAAGGTCGCGAGTTATAATATTGTGACCTTTCATCCCCTTGCGGCCATGTGACTATGTGATTGGGTCATGAGGTCGCAAAATAGTTTGTCGATGAGTCTCGCTACCTCATGACCCACGTGACTATGCGACCTTTTCCATGGAGGTCACTCAGTCGCTAGGTCTCTAAGTCGTAAAGAGATGAGGACATGTTCTTTCCAACCTTGTGACTTGTGTGAATTAGCGACCCATGTGACCTTACACGTGCAACCTTTTCTATATAAACATTTCAGTCTATGAGGTCATTTGTCATTTTCATTGGAGCACTTGAGGAGCTGAAAGTCTTAACGACTGTGAGAGGCACATGACTTCCTCCAGGTAGGTGACATTTCCTCTCCCTTGTAATCATTTTCCATTTGTCCCCATCTTCCATCCAACCCTACACCTTCTGTGATGGGATGGTTTTATCGTCCCTTCCATGACCCTTTATCTCATTTCCCTAAAAACCCTCCAAGTGAAGCATTTTTCCATTTAAATCCCTCTCTGCCTAAATAGCTAGTCCCACATCTCAACCATTCATGTTTTCCCTTTTAGTGATTCAGATTTTGAACCCAATGAAGCCCTCAAACCAAATTTTTAGTTTCAGCTCCACCGCCAAGCCTCACTAGAGAAAATCTCGAATGAACAAAAGGCGCAATAGGCCAAACAATGTGACCTGGTGACTAGCTCAACCTCACAAACTCTTGTATTGCGTGACTGAGTGACCGCGTGACCTCATGACTATTGTGACCTACGCACTCCTATGATTTATGCAACTTGTGACCCCCATGACTTGCAACTCATGTGATTTACCTAAATTTGCAACCTAACTATCCATAGTCACCAAGTTTCTTGTTCTCTTCTCTCATTTCTTGCGACCCAATTACCTCTTCTAGATAGGACTCCTCCCCGAGACTTTTCCTAGTGATCTTTGTAGGGCTATAACTAGGGTCTCTCACACCACCAATTATTCCACATTATTAAGTCAATCCGGGATCGTTTGGTTCTTTCAAAGAGTAACTCAATCCGAGGCTGTTTTGCCCAAGTAATGCTCGGTAGTATAGTGCTCTAATGAATTGAAAGGAAACAGATACTAAACTATAACTAAATCAACTCAAGGATAAAATCACACAAATCAATCTGATCAGTCAAGGGTACGGAACCAATAACCCTTCCCTTTAGAAACTGATAAAGAAGGAAACCAAAGCAGAGGCTTATGGATCTGGGAGTCAGGCAGCGTCTTGCTGGGCTCACAACAGTCTTAGGCCTGCTATCACTCGAAAGTAACAAAA
>APFE031031699.1:11726-41812 GCA_000404065.3 Pinus taeda | reverse complement strand
TATCATTTTTTGGGCTTCTTAGCGGGCTCAACTCGATTCCGAGAATCAAGTGAGGGGCTCATCTGATGTTATGAATCAGATGGAGCCCTGGCTAGTGGCTGAAGGCGCCACGACCCGGGGCTAGCACAGCAGTGATGGAACCCTCCCTAGGGGCTCACGAAGGCATGGCCTTGTGTAGACAAAGCTACATGCACCTTTGCTAGTCGAGGGTTGTGGGCCCGTTGGCAGGCTTAATCCAATTCTGAGAATCAGATTGATCCCACCGAAGGGCCCGAAGAGGAATTTTTGTTTTTATTTTTCTATAATAATCGTAATTCATTTTATCACGTTTTTTCGTTTTATGGTTTTTTCTTTAAATTTTTAATAAAAATATATAGACTTGTAGTTGACATAAATAGGTTAAAAGAATTTCCACCACCCAAGTGCCTCCAATGCGACTAAATATAAAATCCAACTACATTAGGTTTCATAGACAATATTTAATTACATTTCTAGAAGAAGTTATGAAATTTATTTCCTAGTTAAGTAAAATGGACAACAATCCTACTCTAGTAATAGATAGAAAAAATTTATGGAAGACACAAAAGGACAAAAAGCATCCAAACGATTACAACAATTAGACAACTCCGCATAATGAGAATATAGGTGGAGATACAAGCAAACCATCATAATTGATTCATGTGAGAAAATATTTTGAATGGAAAAGGAAAAGGATCAATAAACCAAATCGAATAGTGGCAGTGAAAACTATTGACCTCTTAAAATAAGTAGAAAATGAAAATGGATAGAATATGAACCAAATTCAATATCATATGCATTAATAAGATGATTATGCTTCTCTTGAACATCATTGCTACTACTATTTGTGAAATTGGTGCCAACCTCATTAAATGTAGGTTTTGTACGATTTTTTAGGTGATAGTCATTCCCTTACTTATAGAAGTTGTCCTTACTTCTCAATAAAGATCAAACTCTAAATATGGAGGAATTTCATCCTCATCTAAAATAATTTCATTGTTATCATCAATTATTTCTAACACTCAAGTTCAGGTTACTGAGAAAATTTTGCATACCACCACATAGAAAAAGAACAAGGGGGAGAGTCAATTGCTTTAGAATAAAACTTTAAATGTCCTACCCTAAGGTTTCTTATCCCAATGACGATGAACATTTGCTAATATAGCAAAACTCCTTCCTTATCTTGAGCTTTAGCATTCACATAAGAGCTCTTAACATCAACTATAATAGTCTCACAAGTCAACAACTTCACAAATACCTACATATTACTTGGGATATGAAGGACAAGAAGAAGGGTACATTGTTCCAAATATTATAATCAACTACGCTTCTATCATCTTCAAGATCATGCCTAGTGAAGATCAACCTTTGATGATTTGGAGCAATTCCTTGTCTTAAGTTTTAGCTTTTGCATTATTGACAATCTCTGAGCTATCAACTTCATAAGTAATTTTTATGTCGGTTAGAATTTTGATATCTGCATTCCACCTTCATAATTAATTTTCATCCTCGGTAGTGTTTTTAGATCTTCATGATTTTTTTTAGTCATGGTAATGTCAAATATATCATGAGGTAAGTGTTCTAATGTTCATCTTAGTTTACTAGCCATTTTGTTTAGATTTCTACACTAATTCCTACCAAGATCAAAGACCTTGCCTTTCGTTGTAAAGATTAGGACACACATATTTTCACTTTCCTCTTTTAAAACTTCTTAAAAATCGTTTTGCAAATTTGTCAAGATGCTACACTACATACATATTCCTTTGCAATTTAGAAAGAAAAAATGATATTAATATCCAATAAATTTATATAACTATTAGATAAAATTAAAAATAAATAAAATAATATGATATGTTAGACAAACTCTCGAGTGCTTTGAACACCTTGTTTCAAACATCCTGAAAAATAAATAAAATATTAAAATGAAAATTAAATCCATACCAAATTCTAAATGTCAAGTCCATAATAATGTGACTAACGAAATGGAATAAATAAAAAATTGTAAAAGCATGAACTGAAGCCTTATTGGAAATATGTGTGTTGGAAAGATGTTTGTTTGAAAAGGAAAAAAGCAAGCTTTAATGGATAGAACCACCAAAAAACATAAACAAACAGAAGCATCCATCGAACATAGACCAAAAATAGCATCCGCCAAAATTTTCAAAGAGTCATGGATTCGATTGAAATTTGAAATCAGCATGGACTCTCAATTGAAGAGAGAGCATGGAATCCCAGAGGAAGTAGCGGTGGTAAAACTCTTGTAGACATTGAAGGGAAGTGCGAAATCCCTATATTAAGTCTTATCATTTTTCCAACATCTTCATTTCCCTTTGTCCATATTGATTGTGATTATTCTTGTGTGTTTGGCTATATGTGAGGTTACAGTTTGGGTCTGTCTGTGTTGAGTCTGTGTTTGATTCAGTCATGGTTGTGTGGGATAGAGGAGGAGGCTGACAAGAGAAGGGAATACGAGGAAAGATAAGTTGTTTGCGGATTTTTTGGGCTCAGAGAAATCAATTATCTCTAAAAAATGTTGTGGATCAGATCCTATTTAACTTCAGTGTTTCTGTTCATCTTTGCCTTGTTGTAAGAATTAATTCCATTTCATAACTTTGTATTTTTGTTTGATGCAGTGTAAATTATTGTAGTGCAAGGCACCAACTCCTTTCCCTCACACACCATCATTTGGTCCAGCTCTTAATAAATAAAGGCTTTGCCCTGCAGAATCCACCTCCCATCAATAACCCTCCTCAGCAAGCTGAGGAAAATCCTCAGCAAGTCCAAGAAAATTCCCAACAATCCGAGGAAAACTCCCAACAAGCTGCCGAAAATCAGCAACCAGTAGTGGAAACACCCCAATTGAGCACTGAAAATCTACAGCAGACCCCGCCTCTTAATGAAGCTGAACCATCCACTCCCATGGTCCATATCCCCACCAATGATTCGAATGACAATACCCCCATCATTATGCTTAAGAGGAAGAAGCAATAGAAAGCTGCAACCCCACTAAAAAGAAGAACCAGGGCCTTAGTTAAGGAAGCCAACATTTCTGATAATCCCCCTACCCTGAGGAAAAGTGCTCGTAAGAGAAAAACTATTGTTTTTCCTGCTACCTTACCATGGTGACGAACAAGGTCGTCTACAGAAACTGAGGAAATTATACCAAATTCCCCACCTATCATTTTAAAATCCCGTATTCCTCCCAGCCCTGAACGTTCAACTTCCTCACCCTCAGGTGCTGAAATGCAGAACGTTCACGATTTTGTGACATCATTTTTCTCAAAAGAGGCAGTTGCTCCACAAGAACCAGCAGTTGATACATCTAAAGTAGACACCCAAGACGATTTAGGGTATGTGGCTGATACACAACAACCAGCCACTGACCCAATAGGTGATACACAAGAACCACCTATTGGAGAACAAAAGGTAGATGACCTAGATGTGGCTGATACACAAGAACCAGCCACTGACCCAACAAGTGATACACAAGAACCACCTGTTATGGATGCAAATGATGAAGTTAATGCCTAACAACAATTCTCTCCTCCACTGGAACCTGCAACTACAGAAGCCCTGATTACTTTAGCCTCCTTGCAGGAAGAAAACGAGTTTTTGAGATATGAAATTAAGGCTTATCAACAAGAATTAACAATGGCCAGGGAAGCCTATGAAAAGGAACTTAATTTGTACATGTTAGCTCAGGTAGCATCTGCAGCTGAAAAGAGTGAAGAAATGATCAATACAATGAATACATGTGCAGTGAATGTGGTGATCTCTATACTCGAGCAGGTTATAAGATAGTTGAAGTTTCATTGTCTGGAGCCAGTCCAGTACCTCCTCGTGTTATAATAAAAAAGGAATACCCTATCGTTACACAAGAACCAGTAGGATCTTTAATAATTTTAGAAAAAGAAACAAAACCACCCCAGCCTGCCCAAGTTGTTACAGAACAAAAACCAGTACCAAAGTCTTTTACAACTAAGGATACACAAACTGAACCTCCCCGTGTCAACAATGCTTATACACAGACTGAACGTCCCCGTGTCAGCAATTCTTACACACAGACTTCCAATTTTCAAAAGCTAAGTAAAACATGGAAGATAGAGTATGAGCTCTCACAAGGAAAGGCATTTCAGAAACAGAAGTCATTATGGCTCAACTATTCATACAAAAATTGGGAAGTGCTTGAACAGTCTCATGCACAACATAAGGAGAATAAGAAATTAAAAACCAGACTGTCCCTCATCTTTGACTTGGTCCAGCGGTTACTTGCTACAAGGAAACCCTCTTTTAATTATTCTGTATTTTTGAGAGAACGCTTAACGTTGCTCCAAATAAAAGCAATCAAGGATGGAAGACCCCACCAGGTATCTACACCACAGCAATTTATTGAGACCTTTGCAGAAGCACCAAATAGTGACCAAAACTTGCTGTGTGAACTCTATCTTCACAATGAGGCTATTCCTGAAGATAGAAAGCTTAGTTTACTTCCTCTTGTTGGCGATATCCAAATAAGAGCCTTTATTTCCTTCTTGGCCAATCAGCTTACTTGGCAGAATGATTTTATGTCAGTAGCACACAATGAGGAGAAATGTCTTCTCTCGATCCGTGCTAAGCCATAAAATGTAGCTGTCTTCATTGCATAACATCAACGAATTCTACGAGAGCCGGGGATGACTAACCATAGTAGGAAATTACAGGCAGAAGTCTTGGAAGACTACCATTATTATGTGAAAACTAAAGGATCTCTGGCTATAAAAGTAAATAATCTATTCTGGGGACACTGTCCTAAAGAGAGACGGGAATATCACCCTTATAATCCTCTCAATCTTCAGGTGGAAATCTCATGCATACCTAATTATGTTAAATGCACTAGACAATGTGCTGAATGATGGATTAGTTACCACTTTCACTTCCCTCTCCTATGGCTGCCTAGACAGCAATATAAGGCTCAATTTAAATTAACCAAAAAGGAGGAGCTGACAGCATGGCAGAAACTTCAGAGTGTCTATGGATTTAGAGACATGGTTGACAACACCTTCCATACTTACTGCATAAGTAATTTGCACAGTTCATCCCAGTATTCCGACTCAGATTCAGACTAGATGTTGCATGCGGACATGCAACCTTTTCAGTTGGGGGGGATGTTAGGACCCCATATTGTCTATTTTTGACCTTATATTTTGTCATAATATTACCGTTTTCAACCCATAGTTGAAAGCCTTTGTTAGTGGTTTGACTCAACCATTCTAAAGGTATACAGTAACTCTTCTCATTGCTATATGTTTAATTATTCAACACATAATCATGCTATCTTTATAATTGATCCTTGAAGTTGACTAAGTTGCTAAACAATTGTTGAAATTGCCTAAAGCTGGTAGGACTATATTTTGCAGTTACTGAAACAGCGGAAACAACACGAACCTCGAAGCTGAAACAGCAAGGACAGCATGCGAATCTTAAGGAGACACTTGAGATTTGCGTACCAGAGTTGCAACAACAAAGGAATCCAATCGATTATTTGAATAAACTATTACATTGGTCGTAACGTTCATGATCCACATTACTGTAACAACATTCTGTTAATGGGAACTGATTTCCCTATTTTTGTACAAAGGGTTGAACTAGAATTTATACTGAAAATATTTTGTAATAGATGTCTCCTCTATAACGAGGAGACATCTACATTAGAGAGGGGATCGACATAGGATGAACAAGTTGTAACATAGGGATTGTAGCGGAAGGACAAGGCTGATTCTTTCTTGTAATATGGTATATTGACGGATGAATAAAATTTTGTTCTAAGTAGTTTAACTTACTTTCTGTGTTCTGGGGAATCTTGTGAGAAGGAAAGGGCCCACCTTCATCACAAGATTCACCCATCTCCTTTCTATTGTGTGTTGTGTGTGAATTCTATTTATACCTTATTCACAAGTATTGCTTCTGATGATATATTACTTTTGCTAAGACTCTGTTTTTCTTTTAATTGATTGATAATGTACATGAGTGCCTCACTGGTGATTAGGATTTACATAGTGTATTGGTGAACTGGTTAATAGAGGCAGGTGCTGAATGTTCCTACTCTGGGGGATAGGGTTCTGATCCTTTGTTACAGGATAGCCATTGTTTCCTTTTGTAGGTTTACTCTCTTTAATCAATTATCTATTCTTATTCAATTCCTGCAATAGACAATAACTGCTGTAACAAAAAGTAGAGGTTTAACAAAGTGTGAATTGTTTATACTACAACTTTCTAATGCTATTAAAATTGAGTACATACAGTACGTAGTCACCTTTGAAATAATCAGGCTTTCCCCGGTTGACAATTTATGTGGCACTCGACTGTTTAAATTAATAAGAAATTAAAGTGACGAACACTAAGCATTTTATAACATTTCAAAAGGAGTTTTATAACTTTCATTGAAGTGTTTATTAAAATCATTTACTAAATTGCTATAAATCCAAAATCCTAAACCCTAAACCCTAAACCCTAAACACTAAACCCTAAGAATTTTATAACATTTTAAAAAGTGTTTTGTAACTTTTATATAAGTGTTTAGTAAAACCATTTACTAAAGTGTTATAAACTCTAAACACTAAACCTTAAGTATTTTACAACATTTTAAAAAGTGTTTTGTAAATTTTAATTAAGTGTTTATTAAGAGAATTTAATAAAGAGTTATAAACCCTAATCCCTAAAACTTAAACCCCATTCCCTAACCTAAACCCTAAACCCTAAACCTTTAGCATTTTATAACACTTTAAAAAGTGTATTGTAATTTTTATTTAAGTTTTTATTGAAATCATTTACTAAAGTGCTATAAACACTAAAACCTAAACCCTAAACCCTAAGCATTTTATAACATTTTAACAAAAATTTTGTAACTTTTTTAAAGTGCTTATTAAAAGCATCAACTAAAGTGTTATCAATGCTAAACCCTAATCATTTTATAATATTTTAAACACCAAACCATACACCCTAAACCCTAAATCCTAAACTATAAACTGTAAACCATAAACCCTCAACCCTAAACCATAAAAACTAAACTAAAATTATTTTATAACATTTTAAAAATCGTTTTGTAACTTATATTTAAGTGTTTATTAAAATTTTTTAATAAAGCATTATAAGTCTTAAACCCTAATTCCCCAAGAGTATACCCTAAACACTAAACCCTAGGAATTTTATGACATTTTAAAAAGTATTTTGTATCTTTTATTTAAGTGTTTACTAAAAGAATTTATGTAAGTGTTACAAACGTGAAAACCCTAAATCCTAAATCCTAAACCCCAAATCCTAAACTCTAAACCCTGAACTCTAAGTATTTTATAACATCTTATTTTTTATTTGTAACACTTATTTAAGTGTTTATTGAAAGCAATTACTAAATTGTTATAAACCCTAAATCCTAAAAACTAAACTCTAAACCCTATATGCCAAACCCTAAACCCTAAGAATTTTTATAACATTTTAAACGACATTTTGCAACTTTTATTAAGTGTTTGTTAGAATCATTTACGAAAGTGTTATAAACCCTAAATTGTAAACCATAAACTCTAAACTCCAATCCCCAAACCCCAAGCCCTAAACATCTTATCACATTCTAAAAAGAGTTTTCTAACATTTATTTAGGTGTTTATTAAAAGAATTTACTAAAGTGTTATAAACATTAAATTCTAAACCTGAAACCATAAAACCTAAATGCTAAGAATTTAATAATATTATTAAAATCATTTTGTAGCTTTTATTTAAGTTCTTAATAAAATAATTTTAAAAAGCGTTATAAACCACAAACCCTAATCTCTAAACCCTACACCCCAAATCCTAAAATCTAAACCTGAAATACTAAGCATTTTATAACATTTTAAAAAGTGTTATGTAACTTTTATTTAAGTCCTTATTAAAATAATTTACTAAAGTGTTAGAAGCCCTAAACACTAAACACAAAACCCAAAACCCTATAGCCTAATTTTTAAAGCCTAAATCTTAATCCCTAAAAGAATTTACTAAGGTATTATAAACCGTAAACCCTAAACTCTAAAGCCTAAAACCGTTTACTAAGGTCTTATAAACACTAAACCATAAGTGATTTATAACATTTCATAAATTGTTTTGTAACCTTGACTTAAGTGTTTATTACATGCAATTAATAAAGTGCTATAAACCCTAAAACTTAAACCCTAGACCCCAAACCCTAAACCCTAAGGATTTTGTAAATGTTTAAAATGTGCTTCATAAGATTTATTTAAGTGTTTATTAAAATAATTTACTAAAGTGTTATAAACCAAAAAAATTAAACCGTAAACCCCATACCATAAAAGATTACATCTGTTGCTTCTTTCTTCTGCCCTCCATTAGACAACAACTCCTCCTATAGGTTATAGTCCAACCATGGACTATTGTTCCTCATCAAAGGGTTTTGGCATGCATCATAAGCCTCCTTAAAATCTGCATCCATCTGATACAAGTCTTTCAGGTGTTCAAAACCCAACACTCATGTTGTGCTCTCTTGTAAGAGAGAAACCCTCCTAGTCAATGCATCCGCTACCTTGTTAGCCTGACCACTAATGAGTTTCAACAAAAACGTGTAACTATGCAAGTATTCAACCAACTTTTCATGCTTGTGGTTAATATTATGCTACTGCATAATGTACTACAATGCAAAATTATCAAAAAATAAAACAAAGTCATTACCTAGAAAATAGTGCCTTCAATGTTTCAATGCTTGGACGACAACATCGAACTCCTTGTCATAAGACGAGTACTTCTACCTACTTTGATTCAACTTTTTACTAAAATAAGCAACATGTTTGTCTTCCTGCCTGAGTATGGCCCCAATGGCTGTACCACTGGCATCACAACAAACTTGAAAAAGTTTGTTGAAGTAAGGTAGCCTAAAAATTGTCCTCTCAGTGATCTTCTTTTTCAATATCTGGGAGCCCTTTTCCGCAACTTCAGTTCACTAAAAAGGTTGACTCTCCTTCTTCATTTTGTCCAACATAGGTGCACAACTTCCACTAAAATCCCTTTTAAAATTATGATAAAAACTTGCCAACCCATGAAAACATTGAACTTCAAACAAACTCTTAGGGGATGGCGAGCTAAGTATAGCTGTAGCTTTTTCTAGGTCCATTTTCAGCTCATTCTCTTCAATCACAAAACCCAAATATACCAACTCCTTTTCAAAGAAAGTGCATTTCTTTATATTTATTAGCAACTTGTTTTGCTACAACTTTTCCAGAACGTATCGAACATGTCGAAAATGTTCCTCCCTGGTTTTGCTGAAAATTAGTATATCATCAAGATACACAATCACAAATTTCCCAATGAACTCCTTCAACATTTCGTTCATCGGGTGCATAAAAGTACTACGTGGTTACTTAACCCAAATGGCATCACCAGGCATTCATACAACCCTTCAATAGTCTTGAAAGTTGTTTTCCATTCATCCCCTTCCTGGATTCTAATTTGGTGATATCCACTCTTCAGATCTATCTTCGGAAACTATGTTGCCCTGCTCAAATAATCCATCATATAATCCATTCATGGCAATAAAACCTATACCTGATAATAATCTTGTTTATTTATTGTGAATCCCTGCACATCTGCCATTTGCCTCCTTCCTTGGGACCAAGAACTATTAGAACAACACATGGACTTAAGCTCTCTCGAATCAGTCCCTTATCCAACAATTCCTGTACCTATTTTCTCATTTCCTTGTTGTCTTTGGGGCTCATCCAGTAAGAAACTTTGTTCGGTAAACTAACTCTAGTAATGAAATATATGTGATGACTGGTACTCCACTTTGGTGGAAATTTATCTCGTAAATTGTCCACCACATTGTCATTGAATTCCTGCAACATTTCTTGGATTTCTGTAGGTAAATCATAAATTTTAGTGTGCAACAACACTGTTCTTGGTATCCTTACAATATCATATTTCACCTTGTCATCTTCAATCTATTTTAAAAATTGTTTTCCACCCACCAATAGTACTTTTGTTCCACTAGTCTCTATTGTTTCCTCCTCCTTGATGGGCACTAGCATATGCTTAATCCCATCTTTAACAAAATTGTAATAATTTGTCCTCACATAATGAACAAATTTTCAGTCATACTACCACGGTCTACTTAGGGGAATATGGCACACATTCATGGGTATGATGTCACAAATAACTTTGTCCCTATATTTTCCAACATGGAATTCCACCTCACACTGTTCATCAAGTAGCAGATGGTGACCCTTCTATAACCACAACACCTTATAGGGAGTTGGATGCTTCAATCGTTTAAAACCCAGTTTCTCCACAATCTTTGTTGCAACCAAATTATTAGTGCTTCAACTATCTATAATCAATTTGCAGCATTTGCCATGTGACTTGTAGACAGTCTGGACTAATGCATTTTTATGGGATTGTTCAGCTATTTCATTTGTTGGTTTTAGCAATACCTTATTCAAGACTAAGGCCTCTCCTGTCTCTGGTGCATTTTCTACATCCTGAGGCAGTGCCTCTGCTTCTTTTGTCTGAGCAACATATGCTCCTCTTTGACCAACCTGTTCTCCTTCAGGACACTGAAAAGATCTGTGCCCCCACTTGTGGCACTTGTAGCACTGGTAGGCATCTCCTTTACCTCTGCCATTTCCCCTTCCTCTCGGGTATGGCCTTCCTCCTCTAGTGTTGCCCTCCTTTTCCACTGTGCCTGAGGTTTTTGAACTTCTGCCCTCTTTACTATTATTGGCGGTCCTTCATCTACTAAAGGATTTTCCTTTCCCTCTGCATGCTCCTCGTCCTCTCCTAGAATTCTGCTTTGTTGTGATCTTTTCTTCCACCTTTAAGGTGCTCTGGTGTGCCTCTTCTATGGTTTTCGGAGAAGGAATACTTATTTTGTCCAACATTTCTAGCCTTAGTTCATTCACAAATCTTGTTTATTTTTCTAGGGTGTCTTCAGTATAACCAGCTCTCAAGTTCACCTGATAAAATTCTTTGGTAGAATCCTTCACTGCCATTCCTCTCTGTTTCAAATTCTGTACTTGTTGATGCAGAGTAATCTGGTAATCATTGGGTAGAAACCTGCCCTTCATCTTAGCGAGCATTCTGGTCCAGTTTTTAATTGGTAACTTATTCAATCTTCTCCTATCTGCTTGTACACTGTCGCACCATAAGGCTATGTGTCCTTTTAGCTTAGTAGTAGTGAATTTAACTCTCCTATCTTCACTGACCTCTCTAGCGTTGCCCTCCTTTTCCACTGTGCTTGAGGTTTTTGAACTTCTGCCCTCTTCACTATTATTGGCGGTCCTTCATCTACTAAAGGATTGTCCTTTCCCTCTGCCTGGTCCTTGTCCTCTCCTGGCATTCTGCTTTTTTGTGATCTTTTCTTCCAACTTTAAGGTGCTCTGGTGTGCCGCTTCTATGGTTTTCGGAGAAAGAATACTTATTTTGTCCAACATTTCTAGCCTTAGTTCATTCACAAATCTTGTTTATTTTTCTAGGGTGTCTTCAGTATAACCAGCTCTCAAGTTCACCTGATAAAATACTTTGGTAGAATCCTTCACTGTCATTCCTCTCCATTTCAAATTCTGTACCTGTTGATGCAGAGAAATCTGGTACTCATTGGGTATAAACCTTCCCTTCATATTAGCGACCATTCTGGTCCACTTTTTAATTGGTAACTTATTCAATCTTCTCCTATCTGCTTGTACACTGTCGCACCATAAGGCTATGTGTCCTTTCAACTTAGTAGTAGCGAATTTAACTCTCCTATCTTCGCTGACCTCTCCACATTCAAGATACTTCTCCAGCTCACTAATCTAGTCCAACAACACTTCTGTGGGAAAACTGCCATCATAATTCAAAATTTTTGGGTTTGGATTACTGATAGCCAACAAGACTGACCTTAAGAATTTGATCTCAAGCCCTTCTTCATCTGATCCATCTGTTGTAACTATGGCCTCCTCCTCACTATCATCTCAGACTTTTGGATCCCTTCTTTTTCCTGCTTCTACCACATGAAACGGGCATTCAAGATCCTAATCTCTTCCCCCAACCCGTCATCTACTACTCTCTAAATAGCTCTGCCATGACCTCTTCTTCCAGCTTTCATTTTATCAATTAACTAAACCAGCTCTCATACCAAAATTGATGGGACCAACCCCTACGACCTTCAGCTAAGGGTTAACTATGATGGTTAATGATATATGCATTGATTGGTTTGTTTTATTATATGGTGGTTGGTTGACTTTAATGCGGTGTACTATTGGCGTGTGAAGAAGAGGACATGTGTCTAGGTCTCGGAATTTGCTCCTTCCTACTCCTTCTATGTCTCGAAACACTAGCTGTTGATTTCATTTGGTGTTGTTTGCTTTTCCTGTGCTGTTATGCTGCTGGTGAGGTTCTGGGGTCTGTTGTGTGAGGGTTTACTCTATCTTATCTTCGTTTTCATTATGGTTGTGCCTGGTCTACTGTAAGATGTGCATCTACACTTGTGAGCGATGTCTCACTCATTCTATGCTCATTTTGTGTTGGTTATGGGCTGTGAAACCCTTAATATCAGTTCCCTCTCTCGACTTCTACTCGGCTCTGCTTGTTTCCATAGTTTTAGTTTTAGATCATTTATTTCTTCTCCATGCACTATCTTGATAGGTTAATGGTTCTGTGTTTTTGCTATAGGCTACAGCTATGGGGTCGCTCCATTTCTGGTTCCCTTTCAATAGTTTTCTAAAGGTATGTTCTCCTTCCCTGATGTTTCTCTTTACTCCATTTCACTGAGGTGCTGATGGCCTCTGCTCCTCTGTGGTAGTGGGTGACTCTATGGCTATGATCTAGGCTCCATGGCTCCACTGCTAGCTTGCTCAAGTTAGAATCTACATTAGTAAGTTTCCATAGCTCCACACTCTATTTTAGTCATTTTTTATTGTTATAGTTGTAGCTCCCTCTGTGTAAATTGCTAATGGCATGATGGGTAGCCTATGTAGGTGGACGACGGCCTACTCATGGTTCTTACGAGAGTTTCCTACACCTAAAATGGGTAGGACTGTCCCATCATATCTTTGTTTTGCTTGTTTGAGGGTTTACAGTTCATAGGGTTTTATGAGTTGAGGTTGTAGTCGGCCTTGGTTTCTACAGTTATGGGCAATGCACATGTGGGTCCACCGTATGCATGTAGCTCTATTGTTTATAACTTATACATGTATTTAAATGGCCCTGTAATGGACTTACGAGGGTTTTGTAATCTGGTTATTTTGACACTGTTTGTTGGTCCTTGACCAATGAGCTGTAATGTTTCGACTTCTTGACAAACACACACACACACACACACATATATTTATGATGTTATTTTTATTGGAAATTCATTTATTTACATTCTGAAATGGACAATTGGAATGTGTTTGATTCCGATAAATGAAGCTTGTCTCTATAACAATAGCTTGCTTGGCCCGTTCGTATCTTTGCTCTATTGGCACTGTGGTTTGTCTGATAGCTCTTCTCGCCTTTATGCTTGTTGTTCACATGTGTATTTTTATCTTTGTTATTCGGAAAAAAGGAAATAATTTCAACAGTATAAAATAGGAATGAATTTAGGACCGTAGTATGAATGGTTTGAAATGTTCTTGTATTCAGAAAAGAATTCTTTGTTTTCTCTATATTTCTTCTATGATGGCAAAAATAATATTACATCCGTTCTTTCTTCCTTCTTTTTTGTAGAGAACATTAGGCAATTAGCAGAACTATCAGTCGTTACATTAAAACGTTTCCTAAATAACTGCCTTTTCTTGATTTGTAAATTAAAATAAATTCTAAATAA
This sequence comes from Pinus taeda, assembly GCA_000404065.3. Taxonomy (NCBI): domain Eukaryota; kingdom Viridiplantae; phylum Streptophyta; class Pinopsida; order Pinales; family Pinaceae; genus Pinus; species Pinus taeda. Next base: position 27,993 of record APFE031031699.1, on the reverse strand, counting down.
AACTAAGAGAAAAAAAACAATTATGTAAGCAACCATTTTCATTGGCTCACACAACCATTCTTAGAAAATAAAAAAAAAAAATAACGAAAATCAAATATTTTTGAACAAGACAAACTCTTGCCATGTCCTTCCTCGAGCTCGATGCTCCTCCATCATAAACCCTAAACACTAAACCCTAAGTATTTTATAACATTTAAAAAAGTGTTATGTAACATTTATTTAACTCTTTATTGAAAGCAATCATTAAAGTGTTATAAAACCTAAATCCTAAAAGCTAAACTCTAAAACCTAAATGCCAAACCATAAACCATTAGCATTTTATAACATTTTAAAAAGAATTTTGCAACTTTTATTAACTATTTATTAAAATCATTTACTAAAGTGTTATAAAATCTAAACTGTAAACCTTAAACTCTAAAATCAAAACCCTAAACCCCAAACTCTATGCATTTTATAACATTTTAAAAAGTGTTTTGTAACTTTTATTTAAGTGTTTATTAAAATAATTTGCTAAAGTGTTATAAACCTTAAATTCTAAACCCGAAACCCTAAACCCTAAACACTAAGAATTTAATAACATTTTAGAAATTATTTTGTAACTTTTATTTAAGTTTTTAGTAAAATCATTTTAAAAGTGTTACAAACCATAAACCCTAAACTCTAAACCCTAAACCCTAAACCCTAAATCCCAAACCCTAAACCCAAAACCCTAAACTCTAAATCCGAAACACTAAGGATTTGATAACATTTTAAAATGTGTTTTTAACTTTTATTTAAGTGTTTATTAAAATAATTTCCTAAAGCATTATAAACCCTAAACCGTAAACTTAAAAGCTCAAACCCTATAGCCTACTTTTTAAAGCCTAAATCATAAACCTTAAAAGAATTTACTAAGGTCTTATAAACCATAAACCCTAAACTCTAAAGCCTAAAAGCATTTACTAAGGTCTTCCAAACCCTAAACCATAAGTGATTTATAACATTTTATAAATTGTTTTGTAAAAAGCATTTAATAAAGTGTTATAAACACTAAACCCTAAACCCTAAACCTGAAACTGTAAACCCTAAGGATTTTATAATCGTCAAAATGTATTTTGTAACTTTTATTTAAGTGTTTATTAAAAGGATTTACTGAAGTGTTATAAACCCTAAACATTAAACCATTAACCATAAACCATAAACCCTAAGCATTTTATAACATTTTAAATACAATTTTATAACTTTTATTTAAGTGTTTATTAAAATAATTTATTAAAGAATTATAAACCACAAACCCTAAACCCAAAACCCCACACCCCAAACTCTAAACCCTAAGAATTTTATAGCATTTTAAAATGCAAATCTTAAACCCTAACTATTTCATGACATTTTAATAAGTGTCTTATAACCTAATTTTATGTGTTTATTAATAGAATTTACTAAAGTGTTATAAACCATAAAACCTAGGCATTTTATCAAGCATTTTGTAACTTTTTAAAACCCTAAACCCTAAGCACTAAGAATTTTATAACATTTTTATCCCTAAACCCTAAGAATTTACTAAAGTGTCATAAACCCTAAATCCTAAACCCTAAATCCTAAGAATTTTACAACATTTTAACAAGCATTTTGTAACTTTTGAATTTTTTTTTATTAAAAGCATTTACTAAAATGTCCCTAAACCCTAAACCCTAATCATTTTATACATTTTAACAAGTGTTTTATAAAAAAATTTAAGTGTTTATTAAAATAATTTACTAAAGTGTTATAAATCCTAAACCCTAAGGGTTTAATACTAATTTAAACCCTAAACCCTAAAAACTAAACCCTCAAAATTTTATAACATTTTAAAAAGCCTTTTCTAACTTTTTAAAGTGTTTATAAGAATCATTTACGGAAGTGTTATAAACCCTAAACACTAAGCATTTTATAACATTTAAAACCCTATACCCTAAGAATTTAATAAAATTTTAGCAAGCCTTTTGTAACTTCTTTTAAGTGTTTATTAAACGACTTTAATAAGATTTTATAAACCTTAAAGCCTAAGAAATTTATAACATTTTAAATGCCAAACCCTAAATCCTAATACCTAAACTCTCATCCCCAATTATTTTATAACATTTTAACAAACATTTTGTTACTTTTTTTAAGTGTTTCTTAAAAGAATATATTGAAGCGTTATAAACCCTAAACCCTAAACCTAAGCACTTTTGAACATTTTAAAGCCTAAGCCATAAACACTAAGAATTTTATAATATTTTAACAAGCATTTTCTAACTTTTTTTTAAGTGCTTATTAAAATGATTTACTAAAGTTTTATAAACCCCAAACCCTAAACAAGGATTTAAGTGTGAGTTATGTTTGGCAAGTGGAAAAGGCTAGAGCTCTTTGGGGAATCAAAAGGAAAACTCCGGCCACTAAATGGACATCGAGAATGGAAAAAAAATCATTATCAACCAATTTCCTCATTCCTTTTCAGGATTCTGTTAGTTAAGATGTCTCTCCTTTTCACAAGAAGGTAGCAAGGCAATGAAAATAAAGGAATCAACTCACAGTTTAGGTTGTTGGGAGTTTAGGTGGTTGATAATTCAATTAGGATTCATTGGTCACATCTAATGAGTGAAAATATTTCAATAATTTAACAGTTGATCAAACGGTGCCCAACTATACAGAGTGGCAGTCTAGGGGAGTTCTTCCAAGAGGAACACCTTATGGCTTAATTACAAAATTTCAAGTACTCAGTCATTAGAGCAACTAAGTAAATTATAAAGGTTTAATTGCTTAGTTTCTTATAGATTTTCAATAATATGTCATGCAATACAATATATCCTTTGGATGAAATAGTCTTGTAATGATAAATAAGGAAATATTAGGACTATAAAATATATATGCAAAGAATAAAGTGTGCAGTTGGCTTTTTATGCATGAAACACACAAAAAAACAACAAAATGTTGAAATTCACCCTAGAATTAGGGTTATCTAATGAAATAAATTTTTATTTTTATTTTTATCCATTATTTTATGCAATATATAATAATGAGGAAATAACACATTAATAAGAGTTCCTTTTTAGAAACATTTCAAAGAACATTAACCCTAGATATCCATAATTTTGGAGAGAAGAGAGAAAATATTTATGGAAGAAAGATTAATGACCACCATCTATAAATGTGCCTTGATATAAATGATCAATGGATATACCTAGGGAAAATTCAATGGAGATTATCTTGATGAAGGAGGTGAAAGGGCTAAATCCTTTTCTTAGAATCCCTAGCCTCTTCCTTAAGAGGAAGATTTTAAATCTATGGGATGAACAATTATGAACTCTCATGAAGGATTTGAGGAAAATAACTTTTCATATCATAAGAAATCTAGATTTCAAGATAAATATAGGATCATTAACCATGGCACACATACAAAAAGCTATATCACATTAATAGCGTGTAAAATATAAAAGATATGCAACAAACTTACAAAATAGAAGATACACAAGGAGAAGAAAAATCGGGGGAATGAGGGTGTTCCATCTTCTCAACCAATTTTCATCTCATAGAGAAATATTGAATAATGAAATAGGGCCTTCATTTTCCATTCGTTCATTTAATCCAAATTCTTGTTTTCCCTTTTTTTGGATTCCCAACGATATTGTAATCTCATATATTGTCTTTCCATTTCTAGGAACCTAGGTGAGATTTGATCAAGTGAAAATGACAAATGACTTTGAATATACTTCAGATTTGTGAGCCTTTCCTCTTCCCAAATGGCCTACCCAAACATCTTTTCATACTACTATTTTTTCCCCTCATTATTTAATCTTATTGCTCATATCCAAAATGTCTACTAGACAACAAATGCTAAATTGCAAAGGTAAATTGAAATGGGTAAATGGAAATGTTAGTATATGTAGGGAAATTGAAATGTTAATATATGTAAGTGATGTAGTAAAAGGAGCACAACTAAACCCAATGATTCATAAGATAAATCAATCCTTATGTTCCAACCATAGTCTATTGGATTGAAATAATTTTAATTACTTTATAGTTTTTTTAAAATTGAATTTAGTCTAACAAAAAAATTATCTTTACAAATACAATTTAAAAAATAAAATATTAAATATATTAAAAAAACATATAACCATATTCTAACTCAAAAAGTTGCACATTTTACAACAGATTCTCATCCTAGTTTGAAATTAAAATTTCAATCATTAGGTATATTCAAATATAATCTGACCAAATCGTAACCAAAAAGTTGGCCCATTATACTACAACCCACGAGTCAAGCGGTTCAAGGCTGGCAATATCCCATTTGGCTTCCAGGACCATGCATGATAACCTCTCAAATTTAGCTGGGTAGCTCAACAGGTAACTCAATGCAAGAGCGAGCATGGTTGTTCAGTTTGGATCATGATTTTCTTTGCATGTGCTCAAGTGAGATAAAAACCAGCCAACGCCAAGAATCATCTGATTACTGTTTGGATCATTATTTTCTTTGCAAGTAAAGGACACAATAAAAAGTCGAATTCATACCTAACACGCATCAGAATTTTGAAAAACTTTAACTCGCCATTACTCTTCCATTAAAAGCTACCAAACACTGCACTACCTCACTGTAATTTTCAGTTTTTACGAGTCCAGGACCTCTCCAATTTTTTTTTAGTTGAAAAAATATCGCTGACTAACACAACCAAAGTAGAACCAAGGGCAAACATGGTGAAACAATCCACTTGTCTCTGTGGATCCTTTCGTGCTGCCTCAATTAATTTCCTTGTTAACATAACACACAATTAATTATTAAATAAAACATAACTAATAATTAAATGAAACATAAAACATAGCAATAGACATAAGATCTCATTCCTCCATTGTAATTAGATGAAAAATATTCATTTATCACTTTTATTTTATTCAGTAAAAATATCAAAATAAGAAACCTAGATTTAAAAGTAGATTTAAAAGGCATCACAATCATGACATTATTCTGGAAAAAGATAGCATTATTATGAAAATGCAGCTGCCAACTCCACTTCAGATTCGTTTAAAAAGCACCCAATCAATCCATATTTTTTTTAAAAAATGGGCTATCATACGGTTATCCATCACTACTATATCGTTATCCATCACTATCATGTCTTTCAATGCTATCACACGGTTATCCATCACTACCTTATGGTTATCCATCACTATCACAGCAACAAAGCAACATGGTTATCCATCACTATCACAACAACAAAACAACATGCCACACAACATAACGGAATTGTTCTCGAAAAAGTTGAAATGGATGAGACTATGGCCGAAGATGACCGGACGAATTGCCCACTCAGCACGGATTTGTCTTTGAAACGGTTGTTCAAGAAAGGAGACATATGTGCGTTGAAAACTTTGGACTGATTGGACATTTTTCTTCGAAACGTTTGTTCAAGAATGGACAGATAGATAGATATCCGTTGAAAGAAACGATATATAGAAGACTGAAAAACTTTGTGAATTGGTCTTGTCCGATATATCTATGTGGACGTATATGTTTGTGTGGTCTGATATGTTTGTGCGCTAAGTCTGTGCGTGTGTGTATGGTTGAGTCTGTGTGTATGAGTAAGTTTGTGTGAGTCAAGTCATGTGAAAGGGGACGAGGCAAATAATTTCTCAACTTCAGTGGAATGGTGACGGAATTGCTAAAAAGACACTCTTCTCCCAGGGTAATGCCTTTTTTTTGGTTGCATTCTTTTTTTCTCTAATCTTATAGACACCATGGTTTCCTTTTAGTTCATTTCTACATTTGCAATGTTGTGTTTGAAATCTCATGCATTCCTTTCATTTCTCTAAAAATTATTCCAGGGATCTGTTAGATTATTTTATGGATTCGAACCTCCAACTCAAAGGTGAGCTGAGTTGAACTGGTAAGGCATAATCAATGCTCCTTCTCAATAGCTAACAGGGATTCAATTACAGGTGCATTTCTCCTAAACTCTACTCTCAAGGCAAACCCTAGTCATTTCATGTTAGTTTTCTTTCCTGTAAATTTTTTAGCCAATGTCAAAGGACACCAAGATTTTTTTCTTTTAATTTTTTGAAAACATTTTTTACTGCCATTTATGGATTATCCCGTGCTCCCATCAAATTACTAGGATAATGAATGGATAGGAATAGAGATAATGGCTATTCATATAGACATTGAGTACAGTGAAATCGCATGGACATCATGATTTTTCTTGGAATCGCATGGACATCGTTATTTTTTTTAAATCACATGGTCATCATCATTTTATTTTTACCCTATGATTCACACACTCCTTAACGAAACTTGCAAGTTTCTTGGGTCTTCTGTGTGAACAAAAAATCCTTTGCACTCCAAATCTCCATCAATGTCGTCTAATGCTCAGGATAAATTAGGCAGCTAGATTTCTAAAATATTCTAAATCCACAGTCTATATTGATATAGGTTACCTAGACAGCTAGATTTCTAAAATATTCTAAATCCAAAGTCTATATTGATATAGGTTATCTCACAATGTTTATAATGATCCCTAAAGCTGGCCCTTGGTGTACCGGCCATGCGCTTTTGATGCGGTCATCGTTCTAATTTCTTGTGAACAATTGCCTTGGCCGAACCAAACTGAAATGAAAAACACTCAGAGAGAGTTTAAATTTAGAAGCAAAACTTCCTAATGTTACCGTTACAGGGAGAATAAATATTGGCCAACAAACAACTCTAAGACAACTGGCTCATCCATCTAGTTTATCTATTTTAAAGTTGGTTTTATTTTTGTTTTAGTCCTTTTTGGGTTGAAATTAGGTCATAAAATCTTTGTCAAAATCAATGTTGTAATATTTGAATTATTACGTCAAATATACTTTAATTTTTAAGTTATTCACAATTGAACAATCCGACTGTAGATGTTAATGGACTGTAGAGAGTATTAATAAATATGCTTCATTTTATTGACGGTCGCGAGTACTAGTAAATATGCTTTAATAAATATGTTTTAATATTTAGAATTGCGTGTATTTTTTTTTGCTTTGTTTCAAACCATATTCGTACATTTTAGATGAATGGCATACATCAATTGTTTCAAACTCCCAACAAGCTACCGAAAATCAACAACCAGTAGTGGAAACACCCCAATTGAGCACTGAAAATCTACAGCAGACCCTGCCTCTTAATGAAGCTGAACCATCCACTCCCATGGTCCATATCACCACCAATGATTCGGATGAAAATACCCGCATCATTATGCTTAAGAGGAAGAAGCAATAGAAAGCTAACCCCACTAAAAAGAAGAACCAGGGCCTTAGTTAAGGAAGCCAACATTTCTGATAATCCCCTTACCCTGAGGAAAAGTGCTCGTAAGAGAAAAACTACTGTTTTTCCTGCTACCTTACCATGGCGACGAACAAGGTCATCTGTAGCAACTGAGGACATTATACCAAATTCCCCACCTATCATTTTAAAATCCCGTATTCTGCCCAACCCTGAACCTTCAACATCCTCACCCTCGGGTGCTGAAATGCAGAGCGTTCACGATTTTGTGACATCATTTTTTCAAAAGAGGCAGTTGCTCCACAAGAACCAGCTGCTGATACATCTAAAGTAGACACATAAGACAATATAGGGTATGTGGCTGATACACAACAACCAGCCACTGACCCAACAGGTGATACACAAGAACCACCTGTTGGAGAACAAAAGGAAGATGACCTAGATGTGGCTCATACATAAGAACCAGCCACTGACCCAACAGGTGATACAAAAGAACCACCTATTATGGATGCAAATGATGAAGTTAATGCCGAACAACAATTCTCTCCTCCACTGGAACCTGCAACTACAGAAGCCCCGATTACTTTAGCCTCCTTGCAGGAAGAAAACGAGTTTTTGAAATATGAAATTAAGGCTTATTAGCAAGAATTAACAATGGCCAGGGAAGCCTATGAAAAGGAACTTAATTTGTACATGTTAGCTCAGGTAGCATCTGCAGCTGAAAAGAGTGCAGAAAAGGATCGATACAATGAATACATGTGCAGTGAATGTGGTGATCTCTATAGTCGAGCAGGTTGTAAGATAGTTGAATTTCCGTTGTCTAGAGCCAGTCCAGTACGTCCTCCTGTTATAATAAAAAAGGAATACCCTATTGTTACACAAGAACTAGTAGGATCTTCAAAAATTTTAGAAAAAGAAACAAAACCACCTTGGCCTGCCCAAGTTGTTACAGAACAGAAACCAGTACCAAAGTCTTTTACAACTAAGGATACACAGACGAAACCTCCCCGTGTCAGCAATGCTTATACACAGACTGAATGTCCCCGTTTCAACAATTCTTACACACAGACTTCCAGTTTTCAAAAGGTAAGTAACACATGGAAGATAGAGTATGAGCTCTCACAAGGAAAGGAATTTCAGAAACAGAAGTCATTATGGCTCAACTATGCATACAGGAATTGGGAAGTGCTTGAACAGTCTCATGCACAACATAAGGAGAATAAGAAATTAAAAACCAGACTGTCCCTCATCTTTGACTTGGTCTAGCGGTTACTTGCTACAAGGAGACCCTCTTTTAATTATTCTGTATTTTTGAGAGAACTCTTAGCGTTCCTCCAAATAAAAGCAATCAAGGATGGAAGACCCCACCAGCTATCTACACCACAACAATTTATTGAGACCTTCACGAAAGCACCAAATAGTGACCAGAACTTGCTGTGTGAACTCTATCTTCACAATGACGCTATTCCTGAAGATAGAAAGCTTAGTTTACTTCCTCTTGTTGGTGATATCCAAATAAGAGCCTTTATTTCCTTCTTGGCCAATCAGCTTACTTTGCAGAATGCTTTTATGTCAGCAGCACACAATGAGGAGAAATGTCTTCTCTGGATTCGTGCTAAGCCACAAAACGCAGTTGTCTTCATTCAATAACATCAACGAATTCTACATGAGCTAGGGATGACTGACGATAGCAGGAAATTATAGGAAGCAGTCTTGGAAGACTGCCATTATTATGTGAAAACTAAAGGAGCTCTGGCTATAAAAGCAAATAATCTATTCTGGGGACACTGTCCTAAAGAGAGACGAGAATATCACCCTTATATCCTCTCAATCTTCAGGCGACAATATCACGCATACCTAATTATGTTAAATGCATTAGATATTGTGTTGAACGATGGATTGGTTACCACTTTCACTTCCCTCTCCTATGGCTACCTAGACAGCAATATAAGGCTCAATTTAAATTAACCAAAAAGGAGGAGTTGACAGCATGGCAGAAACTTCAGAGTGTCTATGGGTTTAGAGACATGGTTGACATCACCTACCATACTTACTGCATAAGCAATTTGCACAGTTCATCCCAGTATGCCGACTCAGATTCAGACTAGATGTTGCATGCGGACATGCAACCTTTTCAGTTGGGGGGGATGTTAGGACCCCATATTGTCTATTTTTGACCTTATATTTTGTCATAATATTACCCTTTTCAACCTATAGTTGAAAGCCTTTGTTAGTGGTTTGACTCAACCATTCTAAAGGTATACAGTAACTCTTCTCATTGCTATATGTTTAATTATTCAACACATAATCATGCTATCTTTATAATTGATCTTTGAAGTTGACTAAGTTGCTGAACAATTGTTGAAACTGCCTAAAGCTGGTAGGACTATATTTTGCAGTTGCTGAAACAGCGGAAACAACACGAACCTCGAAGCTGAAACAGCAAGGAAAGCATCCGAATCTCAAGGAGACACTTGAGATTTGCATACCAGAGTTGCAAAAACAGAGGAATCCAATCGATTATTTGAATAAACTGTTACATTGGTTGTAATGTTCATGATCCACATTACTGTAACAACATTCTGTTAACGAGAACTGATTTCCCTATTTTTGTACAAAGGGTTGAACTAGAATTTATACTGAAAATCTTTTGTAATAGATGTCTCCTCTATAATGAGGAGACATCTACATTAGAGAGGGGATCGACATAGGATGAAAAAGCTATAACACAGGGATTGTAGCGGAAGGACAAGACTAATTCTTTCTTGTAATATGGTATATTGACGGATGAATAAAATTTTGTTCTGAGTATTTTAACTTAGTTTATGTGTCCTGGGGAATCTTGTGAGAAGGAAAGGGCCCACCTTCATCACAAGATTCACCCATCTTCTTTCTATTGTGTGTTGGGTGTGAATTCTATTTATACCTTATTCACAAGTATTGCTTCTCATGATATCTTACTTTTGCTAAGACTCTGTTTTTCTTTTAATTGATTGATAATGTACATGAGTGCCTCACTGGTGATTAGGATTTACAGAGTGTATTGGTGAACTGGGTAATAGAGACACGTGCTGAATGTTCCTACTCTGGGGGATAGGGTTCTGATCCTTTGTTACAGGATAGCCATTGTTTCCTTTTGTAGATTTACTCTCTTTAATCAATTATATATTATTATTCAATTCCTGCAACAGACTATAACTGTTGTAACACAAAGTAGAGGTTTAACAAAGTGTGAATTGTTTATACTACAACTTTTTAATGCTATTAAAATTGAGTACATAAAATACGTAGTCACCTTTGAAATAAGCAGACTTTCCCTGGTTGACAATTTATGTGGCACTCGACTGTTTAAATTAATAAGAAATTAAAGTGACCAACCCTAAGCATTTTATAACATTTCAAAAGGAGTTTTATAACCTTCATTGAAGTGTTTATTAAAATCATTTACTAAATTGTTATAAATCCCAAATCCTAAACCCTAAACCCTAAATGCCAAAACCTAAACCCTAAACCCTAAGAATTTTATAACATTTTAAAAAGTGTTTTATTTAAGTTTTTATTAAAAGAATTTATTAAAGTGATATAAACACTACAACCTAAACCCTAAACCCTAAGCATTTTATAACATTTTAACAAGAATTTTTTAACTTTTTTAGAGTGCTTATTAAAAGCATCAACTAAAGTGTTATCAATGCTAAACCCTAATCATTTTATAATATTTTAAACACCAAACCATACATCCTAAACCCTAAATCCTAAACTATAAACTGTAAACCATAAACCCTCAACCCTAAACCATAAAACCTAAACTAAAATCATTTTATAACATTTTAAAAATCATTTTGTAACTTATATTTAAGTGTTTATTAAATTTTTTTAATAAAGCATTATAAGTCTTAAACCCTAATTACCCAAGAGTATACCCTAAACACTAAACCCTAGGAATTTTATGACATTTTAAAAAGTATTTTGTATCTTTTATTTAAGTGTTTACTAAAAGAATTTACGTAAGTGTTACAAACATGAAACTCTAAACCCTAAATCCTAAATCCTAAACCCTAAACCTTGAACTCTAAGTATTTTATAACATCTTATTTTTTATTTGTAACACTTATTTACAAATCTTGCGCCTGAACATATCTGCAGAGGCAATTTGTGAAATAAATATGCGAGAGACCACTTGCGTCTGAACATATCTGCGGAGGATGTTATGCTATGGATCGGTTTTCTAATAAAAAGTTTGGATTCTTGCATTGCTCCATTTCTCAGAAGCAATTATTGAAGATTTGTATGAAGTCTGCCGGAGAAGAAGATCCCATGGAACCTGTCAAATCACTTTAGGAATCCATATAGGTTTTCATTAAGTATTTGATTTTCTTTAATGTTTTAAAATTTCCTGATGTGGTTAATTTCTTATTTCCAAGCCATGGAGTGATTATCAAGAAAGTAAATTATTAGTTTCGAGAAAATCAAAATTTTCAGTATTTAAATGCAATAGCACAAGTTCTTGAAAAAAACAAAAACAAAAATTATATTTTATATGTAAACTAAAACCTGTTAGCTCAAGCAGCAGGGGCTTCCGTGAGGAAAATAGAACCCATAACATAACAATAACCTCCACTAAGTATGATGGAACACGACAATAATAACGCTTATGACCAGTGGAGGTTTTATGAAGTTTTGTTGCGTTTTGTTTGTATGTTACCATAATTTATGTCTATTGTAATTTTACTTTTTGTTTATCTTATTTTTTGAATATTTTACATGAGTTTTGGAAATAAAAAGAAACATTGAATTGGATGTGATTTTTGTCAATAGTTTTTGATACTATTTATATAGATTTTACAATTTTTTAATTAAATTGTTGTTCTCATAATTACTAATTTATATTGTAAATTTCTATACATGTTATTCTTATATTATCATGTATATATTGATATCTGAATTATCTCTCTATATAATGAATCAATAAGTATTGTAAATAAACATAATGAAATGATATGCAGTATTATAAATAAAGAGAATGAAATGATATGCAATTTTGATATTTTTTAGGTTTTGTGATGAGGCGAAAGCTAAGACGAAGGCGGAGGTAGAGTTGGAGGAAGAAGAGGAGGTGGAGGAGGATGAGGAGGAGGAGGAGGAGGTGGTGGAGGTAGTGGTGGTGGTGGAGTATGAGGAGGAGATGGTGGAGGAGGAGGTGGAGGTGGAGGTGGAGGAGGTGGTGGTGGTGGTCAAGGTGGAGCAGGAGGAGGAGGTGGAGGAGGTGGTGGAGGTGGAGGTAGAGGAGGAGGTGGTGGTGTTGGTGGAGTAGGTGGTGGTGGAGGAGAAGGTAGGGGTGGTGGAGGAGCTCGAGGTGTTGGAGGCGGAGGAGGTGGTGGAGGAGGAGGAGGATGGGGTGGAGATGGACCTTGTGGAGGAGTGGGTGGACGTGGAGGTGGTGGTGAAGGTGGAGGAGGATCACGTGGATGAGGTGGACGAGGAGGAGGAGGAGGATGAGGTGTAGGAGGTGTAGGAGGAGGAGAAGGAGGAAATAGTGGATGTGGAGGTGGTCGAGGAGGTGTTGGTGGAGGTGGAAGAAGAGGTTGTGGAGGACGTGGAGTTGGAGGAGGAGGAGAAGGAGGAGGTGGTGGTGGTGGTCAAGGTGGAGGTGGATGAGGTGGAGGAAGACGAGGTGGAAGTTGAGGAGGAGGTTTGTGTGAAGGATGGGGAGGATGATGTGGAGGAAGCGGAGGTGGAAGTTGAGGAGGAGGTGTAGGTGAAGGACTCGAAGGATGAGGTGGACAACATCAAGGAGGTGGAGGATGAGGTGAAGGAAGAGGTGAAGGAAGAGGTGAAGGAAGAGGTGAAGGTGGAGTAGGAGGAGGAAGAGCAGGAGGAGTAGGAGGTGGTGGAGGAGGATGGGGTGGATAGTGAGGAGGTGGAGGTATAGGTGGATGTGGTGAAGGAGAAGGGGAAGGGGAGGAGCGGGCAGTGGAGGTAGAGGTGTAGGTGGAAAAAAAGGTAAAGGAGTTGAAGGTGGAGGTTGATGTGGAGGTAAAGGAGTTGGTGATGGAGGTGGAGGAGGAGGAGGAGGTTGCGGTGGAGGAGGAGGTAGAGGTAGAAGAGGAAACAGAGGGGAGGAAAAGCTGGTGGAGGAGGTTGAGGTGTAGGTGGAGGTGTTGGAGGAGGAATGGAGGTGTGGTTGCGGGAGGAGGAAACAGAGGTGGAGGAGGAGGTTGTGGAGGTGGAGGAGGTGGAGGTGGATGAGGAGGAAGAGGAGATGGATGAGGGAGTGGAGGTTGAGGTGGTGGAGGTGGAGGTGCAGTAGGAGTTGGTGGCGATATAGGTGGAGGTGGAGGATGTGGATGTATAGGAGGTGGAGGTGGTGGAGGAGGATGTGGGGGAAGAGGAGGAAGAGGTGGAGGGGAATGAGGAGTAGGAGGAGGGGAATGAGGAGTAGGTCAAGGTTGAGGATAAGTCGAGGAGGAGGAGGAGGAGGAGGAGGTGGTGGTGGAGGTGGTGGTGGATGTGGAACTGGATGTGGAGGACGAGGTAGAGGAGGTGAAGATGTAGGTGGATGTAGAAGTAGAGGAGGTGGTGGTGGAGGTGGAGGTAGAGGAGGTTGTGGTGGAGGAGGCGAAGCCAGTGGAGGAGTTGGAGTTGGAGGTAGAGGTGAAGGTAGGGGAAGAGGAGGTGGTGGATGAAGAGGTGGAGGTGGACGAGGAGAAAGATGAGGAGGAGGAGGTGGTGGTGGATAAGGTGGTGGGGGATGTGGAGGCTGTGGAGTAAGAGGTTGTGGTGGAAGAGGATGAGGACAAGGTGGTGGAGGTGGAGGAGAGGAGGAGTAGGTGTGTTTGGAGGAGGAGGAGGAGTTGGATGTGGAGGTTGAGATGGAGGAGGTGAAGGTGGAGGTGGAGGTGGACCAAGAGGAGGAGGAGATGGAGGTGGAGGTGGAGATATGCAAGTTAATTTAAGATTCATGACTTAAGTTCAAATATTAAATTGTCACTCTCTTCTCCAAAGTTGGAAATGAAAGCTACAGCCTGATGAATCGAGAACATATCCCTTCACATACATAATATCCTACTTTAAATGATAATTAATACATTTAGGAATATTTCCTCCATGCACAAATATAGTCATTAAAGTACATGAAATTTTTTTAACGTTTAGATCTGATACCTGCAAATAATTTGAAGCATTTTTAAATGTTAAAATTTTGGATTTATTTCGTTTAAAATTTTTATTAGTCGCTTAAACACTTATAGTTCTCGTTTTATTGTCCAATGAACCATTTGTTTGGGAATGAATTGTTTCATCTAATTATCATTGATTTAAAAAGTGGTGGGTTAAAGTTAATGTTGTTTCTTGATTAAGAATCCTTATGTTATTCTTTTTTTATGTTTACTTGAGAAACGTAGGATATTAGGAATGATATATGGCTTTTTTTATTCTTTAAGTATTCCACATACTTTGCGTAATTAATATTACTTTTTTACATATCTAATGGTTTAAGGAAAAAAGTTAATTTACAGTTCACTTTTTGGCATGACCTAAGCTTCTTCGCTTTTTAGAGAATCCACTCTCTATCTTGCATTTTATTTCAAAAGATTTATTAGGAAAGGGAAATATGTTCTACGTGGATATTGGTATGGAAAAATTACCTATGCTCTAGCTTCCTATGTGTTCATTTAAGGGGATCTATTATCATGGGAACAACATTCTTTTAATGAAATTATACTTTTCAAGGAAAGGCTAAAGGAGCAATACATGGAATTAGTGGAGAATAAGACATTGTCTAGTGTATTATCACTTTCGAAGTGGAAATCCTCTGATGATACTTATTTTGTAACATGTTATACTAAGTAATGAAAATTTTTCTTCGTGGGCTATATTTTTGAATTAGAAAATTGTGGATTTATTTGAGTTTGTGTTAATTGATTCTTTTATCATATGGGAAATTAATTTTCATTATATATTTTGTTTTTTAGTCAATCTCATTGTGCATATTGTGTAATTTCAAAAAAAATTCTATTAATCAATAATTATTAGAGTTTTGATTGAAGAAGTAAACACAATAGTTACTATAATAGTTAGACACCAAGGAGTTGAAATTTTATATATGGTGATGAACCACAAAATCCTAAATATGTTGATTTAATTGAAGAGAAGTAAATGGATAACTATTTTTCTATTAGAGAATCAATGCATAAGAAGGCAAAGTAACTTGATGTAACGATTAAATGAGCGATTCACCAATAATTTACAAGATTGTATAATTAAATGAATGATCCACTAATATTTTACAAAATTTTATGATTCATTGAAAGATCCACAAATATTTTACAATATTTTATATTTGAGTAAAATATTCGAAAAGAATTGATATATACTTGCTGTAATGTAGTAGACAATGACCATTGGTTACTAGTATAAAGGAAAATAGGAAATCACATGAAGATAAGGAACATAGTAATGGAAGAAGAGAAACGATGTAGCATAGAACCAACAAAGTGTTACTTTATATTATATTCTCTTGAGAATCAAATCACAAACAATACAATGATGCATACATTTCCCCATATATTATGTCGAGATAGTCACACCAATTTAATTTAGCAAAGTCTTTCAGTAGAAATCACATAAGAGAAAATTTTGGCCAATGCATTTTGAACCAACAAGTGTGGTTCATCATCAGGACCAGATGAAGAGGAAGACCATGGAAGAGGCTTAAATAGAGAGAAATGTAGGGACATAATTTCAAGTAATGACTATATTTGAACAATAAAATAAAACTATGAAATCGATTTCTTAATATATTAAAAACAAATATTATTAATGGCTATATTAAACTGCTCGTTTTTCAAAAGTAATATTTAAATAATGATATTAATAAGTAACAACCAATTTATTAATTTATTAACAACAATTAATAAGTAACGTCTATATTAAAAGGCTAATTTTTGAAAAGTAATATTGAAATTAATTTATTAAAACAAAATGTTACTAGTTTTTGAAAATAATATTTAAATAATGATATTAGTT
>APFE031031696.1:79426-119772 GCA_000404065.3 Pinus taeda | reverse complement strand
CATATTGTTACTGTTGTGCCCCATAGAAGCCCACTATTATTATTATTGTGCCCTTACATTATTATTGTTATGTTGGCTCTGATTATATTATGACTCCTTAGACTCCTACATATAGAAAGGAGGTCTTTTCATTTGTATCATCCAAGAATTATTCATTTGTATAATGTAAAGGAGGTTGCCCCCTCAAAGAGGTTGAATTATAAGGTGTTAAACTATCTTTTCTATCTTATTGTGAGCTGGTTTCATAACAGCTTCACTCCAAACCAAAACACACTTCTCCCTCACACAACTAGATAGCTACAACTAGTAATAGCTTGCTTGTCTACTCCAAACCAAAATAGCATCAAAACTTTGCAACTATAACACTCACACTAGTTTATGCTTGGGAAGAAGGGAGGTTTATATAGGAAATATGGATGGGAGATGGATCCTCTTCTCATGGGAGAAGGACTTATCCCTTGAGGCAGTTCCATCATTATAAGGGATAGGAGCCCAAACTGTCATCCTCAACCCCATCCGGCCAAACCATTTACCAAAATTTCATTGCGAAGCTTCTAGAACTGGAAGCTTCGGCTCTAATTTAAAAAACTTTCCATTATAGGAATGGCATGACTGAAACACAACTCAATCACTCCAGTTGGTGTGAGGAGTAGTCCTAATCTCTGCCCATCGGCATAGGGGAGACAAAGGTGATTAGCACCGGTCTTGTAAACTGGGCAAAACAAAAGTTTCAGGGGAAATGGTGCAAAATGGAAATGATCTGCTCATGAAGAGGGACACAATGGGAGTTTCTTCATGAAGGTAAATCATGTGGGGTTCACTGTAGAGATCCTCCAAGATCAAGGAATAGGATGTACAGGGACAGTGACTAAATGTTGTGTAACATGCATAAACAGGAAGTAAAGATGCAGAAATGATAGAAACTTCTCTTTATTAATACTCCCAAATGATTACAGACTCGACTCAGCCTACACACTCAGGTGCAGAGGTCTGCGCACTCAGCTATGAACTACTAGACCTCTGTGCACTTAGCTGCAAAGCCTCTACCTATGCTACGACCCAAAAATTATACTTACACTTCAGATCTACCTCGCATACATTTTCATTCCTTAGAAATTGTGTTTTTGTTTAACTACTTAGAGCTTCACTCTATTTATACAATCCCATGGTCTGCAGACCATGGGCAGATCTTCTACAATTGACATTACATTATCAAAATAATGGCGGACAACCTTATGATATTTTAACAACTATGCACTCCGCACCCACAAAATGTGGAGTCTTTACATTGGAATTACAAAATTGGACCAAAATCTAGGCTCTAAGCCCCAAAACTGCCCTTTAGGAATCCCGCGCCCAACAAGCTCCCAACAAAAACATTGTGACTCACCCTCGAGTCACTCTATAGTTGTGAATATCTTAGCGCGAAGACCTCCCAGCTCTGTTTGGATCACTACAAGTTTGGTAGCACACTGAGAGGCTGCCTGCTGGACTTCCTCTACACATTGTTCAGTGACCATTGTGGTTAAACTGCTGCCCTAAATCATTTCCTCAGTTTCTGGAATTTGTGTGAGCTTTGCTTCAATGGAGGTTGTAATTGTATAAGCCTCATCGATCCATGGCTATAGACGAGCTTTCAAGACTACTTCTTTATGCTGAGCGGCATCCACCTATTCCTTGAGAGCCTTTGCCTGCTACATCCTTGCAAGCCTTTGTCTAAGGGCAACCATCTGTGCAGTCCATTTTACCTCATCACATTTTTATTGCAACTTGTGTGCCTCTGTCTCTAGGCACTCTATGTTCAGGTCCTCCTGCAAGGTGGTTAGTACCTCGAATGACTATTCGAATAGCTTCATGCAATCTATCACTGCATTGTCAACTACCGCCATAGCTATTGTGACCATGGTGGTGTGCTATTATCTGACCTCCAGCAAAGTTGAAGTCTGAGCCTTCAATTGCAATTCTACAATCTGTAGGTTCAACTCCAGCTGAACCCTGGCTATTTCTTCTCTTGTGTCGCAAACCCCTCTGGCTAACTTACAGATGCGCACCTCCACTGGTTCCTCTGCTTGAATGGCCAACTCCAAGACCGTTTGGCACTGCATTATCTGTTTGTTCTACTCCACTGCCTCATTGTGTTGTAGGCTCAATTGCTTAATGTTGATGCATTGCTCACTAATAACCTATAGAGCATGACTCTCCCTGGCCCACAATTTTGTGATGACTCCATCCTACAAAAAATAGAGCGTCTCCCAGGGGAGCACAACCATGTTTAACCCGACCCCTTTCAAACTGTTGAACATAGGCTTTTCGGCCTCATTCTCTGTAATGAGTGCTCCATATAGTAACACTTTTGTTTTGGTCACCCTAGTGCACAACATTTCCTCGGCAACTAAAGTGCCAACTACAAAGCTGGTGGACACTATGCCAGCCTGTGGAGTGCACACCTACAACTCCTGTATATGTGTCAGGAGAGCCCCCAATACCAACTAGTGTTGTTCCTCAAACTACTAGAAGGCCTCTGCGGTGACATCCCTTACCGTTTCACCGATATCATGCAAGTCCCCTTCATTGAGGGTGATAGGGTCGAAAGATGTCTTCAAGGCCTTCTTTTTCTTTCATGGCCCTACCTACTCTCGTTGTTGTGCACATTTTAGCTTGGTGGACATCGTCTATGAGTCTGCGCCACCTGGTTCTATGTCTATCTATGGTTTGGGCGAAGGTGATTTCTGTCCTTCGCACTCCTCGTCTATTGTTTTTAGCTACTCTACCAATGTCGCAATGTCGTGCGCTGCCTGGGCCTTAGCCATTGCTTCTTCTTTCTTGCACTTTTTTGCAAGTTGTGCCATACAAATTTTTTTCTCTTCCTTCTTCTGCTGCGTGGAAAAATTCCTTACTTCCACCGTAGAGTTAGCTGGAGCACGCCACTCTAGTAGCCAAGAAACAAGGACTATGAATATCACATCGTCAGTCACCAAATATGGTAAATCATGCCACATCTTTGTAAGGTCCTTTCACTCCATGATGAAGACATGGTGGAAGTTGGATTTCAACTCCGCAAAGCTCTGGAGACTGTTGTAGACTATGGGAAATAACCTTGGCTTGCAATTGATCCCCATCGGGATGTTCATCTCCATTAGTGCCCAAAATATCTTTCTCTCTCTAATCCTTTGTGCATCTTTAGTTACCCACAGAGAAGTGTACTTCGCTGCCTCTGGAAGGTCCTGCGCGATCGATAGGAACTGACTATCTTTGGGAAACTCACATGCCACCATCACTATCGACAATGGGAGCCATGCGTAATGAAATTTTTTTCCCTACTCCAGTGCCTCATGACAGTTCGCAAGGATATCACTGCATAGATAGTTTGCCAAGTTGAACTAGGCCCCTTCTACACATTGCGTTGTGAGTGCAACCACTCGCATAGGCACCTCATCCATGCAACACTTCCGCATCACTTTCCCTACCAATATTTGTGTTGTGGCCTTCATTGCAAAGTTTTTGATGCAGGAGATGGCATACCGTTGCTTCTTCTTCTCCAACTTAAACTACTTTTTCATGGCCTCCACGAGGGAAAACTCGCCACATTTTCCCTCTGAAATGTTCGTTGGATCCTCCCTTGAGTAAGGTAGCCATGTAATCAGGTGAATCAGATGGTTTGTGATGGGGATGGGCTCCTCCACCCACAAGCACCCATCATGCACCAAGCAGAGAAGCTGCCTAATGAGAAAAATGGTCACTGGGGCCCGGTGGTAATGCGACACCCAAAGAAAGTTTAGAAACCATGCTTTCTCAACACCTCTTAGCCATTTGTGTAGCTCCAATTCAATCATTCCATCTGATGCATCTATCTTCTGGCCCATTAGCTTCGCAGTCGCTAAATGTGGGAACTTCTCCTGGTCCATGAGGTCCAAATCTTCAAATTTCAACAAGGGAACGCGTCCCAAGTGCACTCCCTCAAACACAATATTGTCTGGGAGTAGCGGAGTTTTCATAGAGCTCTTGCTCTCATCTATATCCTTGAGCACCTTGGCTTTACCCTTGCACAAAGGAATATATTCTGGCAGCCTGATGATGGGATCCGCACCCTAGATTTCAACGTCCATCTCTACATCCTCCTCCTCCACCAGGATTTCTTAAAATTCTTCCTCCTCATCAGCCTCCAAATTAATGGCCTTCCCTTTTTCCTCTAATGTGAGCTTGGTCCTCAATGGATTTTCGGGTGAGACGCGCACTGGGACCATGGCCTACTTATCCTTCTTAGTTCTCGGCATGCAGGGTGATTTAGGGACCTCAGTGATTATTCCGGTGTTTTATGGGGCTTCCACTTCCACAATTTCCTACACGACTTCCTCGGTTATCATTACTCCTGTGTCCATCGCTTCTTCAAGTGTTGACATAGTGCTATTCCATAGTTTTTTCAGTGTCTCTGGTAGCTACTCAAAAAACGAATTCACTTTCAAAGTCTTGAATAAGTCTTGATTCATGAATACTTGAGCATGCAACAACTTAGTTCTGAAAATGTCAAGTGTTGTTTGTTGGACAACCACTTGTAATTTATAGCGCATTTTGAATTTGAATTCAACCGCTCCCCCCACATTTGGTCCATTAATGCTAGATTGGTAGCAGATTTTCAAGAATCTAGACCATAACATTCACCTTAAATTCTTGCCACCTACTCCATTTGGCCTGAAACCGACCATCAAATCGTGAATAGTGACTTTAACGGTCACTTTCCAGTAGACCTTGTGACACTTCGCTATTGCACGAAGTCCTGGCATTGCGTAGCTCCCGGGTAGAGTAGTTTATAGTCCCACACCTCTTTTCAGCTACCTAGAGTGCTAAGACTGTGCTTATGTCGGCTAGTCAAATGGTCGGGCCACCCATCTATGTTTTCAAATGACTGCCATTAACTTTTCTTGGGAAGGGATCTCCATTCAGCTTAACCAACTGGATCATGCCATCATCGGTAATATCCTTAATAACATATGGCCCTAGCTAATGCATTCTGAGTTTCCCTAGAAATTTATCAAACTTACTATCATACAATAGCACCAAATCATTCACCTTAAGGGTGTGCAGCTTAATATGTCAGTCATGCAATGCCTTTTCACACTACTTTTGGACCTGCTGGTGAAATCAAACCAAAAATCATTCTTCTTCAAGCTTATCCAGATGCGCAAGCCTCTCCTCTAGGGCTCTACGATCTGTCATACCTGTGAGCACTACTATGCAGAGACTAGGCATGATGTATTCCATAGGAATTACGGCTTTCACTCCATAAACAAGCCTATAAGGTATCTATCTCGTCAATTTCTTGCATGTCATCTGATAAACCCATAACATTGTAGGTATGCATACGTCCCAATCACTTCATTGAGAATTGCATACCTTGGTCAGCACGATCTCCAATACATTTTTGAATGCTTCTATTGTACCATTAGCCTATGGGTGATAAGGTGTGCTCTTCTGGTGATACAATTGAAATTCCTCCATTAGCACACTGATCATTTCATTTAGGAAGTGTGTACCATGATCGTTCATCAAGATCTTCGGGCATCCAAATTGCATCAGTACATGCTCAAAGAGAAACTTCACAGCAGTCATGCCCGTGCAGTCCTTCACTAGTTGTGCTTTCACCCAATGAGTCAGATACTTTGTCGTAGTGATAATATACCTCGCACTTGTCTTCCCTTGAGGTTGAATAGGTCCTACAAAATCTATTGCCCACTTTTAGAAATGCTACAACATCATTTATGGATTTAAAGGAATTTCATCCCTCCACGATGGCCTTCTTGTCCAATGACATACATCACATGCCTTGCAATATGCTTTTGAATCCTGATGAAGGGTTGGCCACCACAACCCTACACATAGAATCTTCTATGTGGTTTCTCTTCTTGCATAATTTCCTCCCACAGTTCCCCCATGAGCGTCCACGAGGATGCTGCATCGTTCGAACTCAGGTACATACCTTCACAGTATTTTATCATTCCCCATCTTGTATAGATGCCCAACAATGACAGAGAAATATATCATGCGCACCACTAATTCCTTCTTTTGTTGGACAAAGTATCCTTTCGACATAGTTCTAGTTGTTAGAAAGTGTATTATATCTTCGAAATGTTTACTCGCAATGCACACAGCAAAGGGCTGCGTGTTAGGTAATCCTTTCTCCGAGCTAGTAGGTTCCTCCCCTGTGTCGATGCGCGACAGGTGATCTGGTCCCATGCTCAATTTTCAAGACTTTACAACAACTTAAAAGTTGTACTCTTAGAATAATAAAAGCCATCTATAGATGCGCCCCCCAACAAAAGCTTATTGACCAGGTACTTTAGCGCGGAGTACATGTGCCTCTCTGCAAGTTGGGGCTCTTCTCCATAAGCCTGCGTTCACTTGGCTAGATGTGTGCATAGGTGATCCTATCCATCATACTTGTCTATCAGTCACATCTTAGGCTTCCCAAATCATGTCTGCATCATTTTCCTACATTCGTGCCAATCATCAAAACTCCCTTTGTGTGTACCCCACCATCTCACGGGCGTAGCACATAGTACCTAGTCCAAGGCCTAGAAGTGTTGCTTTTCTGGAACCTCCCTTTCAAATGCATCCAAGAAGGTATCTACCTCATTTATACCATCATAAGTAGGTAGATCTCTTACTTCTATCGACACACAGCACAACGACCTGGTCATCATATTGCAATTCAATGTAGTTACATCATGTAACCGATTCTACCATCGTTCTATTTCTTTGTCGAAATCCGAAGTGCAGGAACTTTTGTGCTCCCATGTAATCCACCCATCCATGGTGGGATTCATCCAGTCTTGGTCTCACGCTATTATCTTATAGATACAGTCCAGATCATCATCACTTTCATAGTTGTAGACTAGCTCCGTATAGCGCGATCCTTCAGTAAGGCCCAAGGGTATAATTACGGGTAGTGACTTCTTCTCAAATATCATTTTTCACTTCTTCAAATTGATTACCCCATTCATATCAATATCCCAGTCAATTGTGAGGAGCGTGGGGTATGGATTTTTGTCATCAACAATCTCTATCACTTCGAAGTCTGCCAGTGCACTCGCTCCCTCAATATCCATAGTTATTCCCTGCAATTGCGCCATGGGTATTATTTTTTACTGATTTTCCATCCTTAGCTAAATTGGAGACCATTACAGTGTAGGTCTCCCCATTTGTTCCCATGTGTGCTTTGATAGAACATTTGCATCTGATCCCAAATCCAGAATGACTTGATCCATTTGTTATTCTCCGATCTGCGCGGTGAGTCTCATTTCACGTCCTGTCCTTGTGTTATGATTTTTGATCTTGCGGACTACATGCGGTTCACTTGGCACAGTCCCAGCGCATCTGTTGATGAGTTCCTGTAACCCTTTCATAGCCTTACTGTCGCATAGTAACTTCATATAGGTTTCCAGGAAAGTTGTGAGCATCAAGGGATCCATCTCCAGCTCCAGTTTATCCTTGCTTCTTGAAGTGGAGGCCTCAGCGAAGCTCTTCTTAGCTTCAATGAAGGTTTCCTGAGCCAACTCCAAATCAAAGTCAAATTCTTTCACTGTGGCTTTGCGAACCCAAGTATTATCTTCTGGCTGTTTCCCTTTGTCGTCTCCCATCGCGATTCCACTTTAGAGCACAATGTTTACATTCGGATCTTCCTCGCGTGACTCAGACTTCATCATCTGCAAGTTCTAAGTCGAGGGAGTTGGTAGTGCTCCTTTGTTCCGTATCCTAGCTATCAGCATAGGAAAATATTCTATCTCATGATCAAACAGCGTGAAATACTTGTACGACAAGCGTGTTGGATTTGTGCAATCACTGGCATAATGTCCTAGCCCTTCACAATTGTAGCAAATCAACTGTCTGTGACCTCTCTCAGGTCCTCCTCCACCTCAGCCTCGTTCATGCCCCTAAAATCCTATCCGCACCATTCCTGTATTCTGGATAAGTGGCCACGTTTTGGCCTGAAATCTGTAGTTGAGAGTTCTATCCATCTTTAATTCATAGCTTCTATAAGTACGCTCGTCATGTCCCACTGATCTACAAAAGTTGCAGAACAACTGTTGTGAATTTTGAGTATACTTCTGTAACAAGTGGCGATTATCCGTGGTATGTTTTCTAGCTATTTGACATATCGCACACCATAGAGCAAGCATAGGACTAGGTCTTACTTGAGCTTTTTCCCTTAAAGGCATCAGTCCTCCTCCCACAAGGTAATTTGTAAAAATGGGCAGTGATCTTTGTCATGACCCTGTCTCTTGCATTTCATGCACCATACTTCTTCACACACTTTTGGTCGAACAATCCTATCCTATTTCAGACTTTGCATCTCAAGGCATAGATTCTTCAACTGTGCATGGATCTACTGAACTCCTAGGTTAGGATCTTGCATCCAGGTCTCATGCACTCTCATGGAAATCTCCAGGGCCTCTGCCTGAGTCATTATCTTCTGCTACAATAGCGCACTCCTTAGGTGTGGTAGTAGCGAAGCCATAAACCACTCACAATGATTTCCATATGTCAGATTCATATTGGCTTCACAAATCATACATTTCAACCTCCGATCTAATTACCAAGGAGTCTCACATGGTAGAATTGTGATTTCTTTGAATCCTTTAATCAACTGCGCTTCAAATTTATGCATGTTAAATTCTCTATTTAGCGTTGTTTGGATATCTGTGACTCTCGCATTCGGGTTATCGTTCGAGTACTTAATATACCAGGTGAGCGTGCAATCCTGCAGAGTGTTAACTAGTGTTGCTTTCTTTATATGGTCATCTATAACACCTTGTGCTTCCCATATAGACCTTACAACGAACCGGAATTGGTCTGGATCCTCATTTCCCAAACCTTTGAACACAGGAAACTTCACTGTGTTTGTGATACTAAATAGCGATGGTGGTGGAGTTGGTATGGGTGAATATGGAGGTGATGGCAGTGAAGCCGGTGGTGGTATGGGTGGGGGTGGTATTTGTAGAATTCTTTATCTTATCAGATGAATAGCACTTTGCAGAGAGACCTTCGTAAGATCTTCCTCGTCCCCTCGTAGAGGTGAAATCAAGGGGCTATTTTCTAGACCCTTATTTCCTTTGTTCCTATAAACCTTTCCGCTTCGCATAGCTCCGGACATCAAGGTAACTGCATAACCCACTTTTCACACAATAGCATTTTAATCCAAGTATTCATAGATTTTACGTACTTTCCTCACGGTCCGTTGAGAAAGCGTCACTCTCCCTCGCTATAGCTGACTGAGGTGTTGACCACGAACCCAGTAGCAAATCCTCCTATAATGTGATCGAGCCAATGATCAATGGCGTGCATGATCTTATCCTCTGATTCTTCCAACCTTTGCACTAGCTCTGGGGTTGTTAAGCATATAAATTGTTCTTGCATACAAGACTGATCTCCCTAGTATCAATTGATATCTAGCAACAAGCAGGACAAGCAAATCTACTTTTCTCTAAACATATTTCGATTCGTCAATAAAAACTAAGAGGTGTTGTAGACCCTACCTTAAGTCCAACACTAGTTTGTGGTAGCCTTGCTCCAATGGCTTCAAAGAGTATATTTTTAATAACCTGCAAACACAAACAAGCACACATCAAAGAACACCTGCATAGCTAATATAAGAAATCATGTTCATCATAGTGATCAAGGAGTCTATGAAATAAACCATTAAATGCAGCTTATTGAGAAAAATAAACTTGATTATATTAACTTTTAGAAAGAAGAACTTTACAACCTTGGTGCCTTGATGTTGTACAAGCTCTTCCCAAGGTCCAAGCAGAATCTCCTCTACTTTGACAAGCCTCACTCTCTTCCAAATGAGATCCAAAGGTATGTGATCTTTCCTCTAAAAAGCTCAATAAGGAAGACTAAGTTCCAGCAGCATTTACCCTAAAAAATATTCATCTTTCAACCTCTCAAGTAACTAGCCCAAAGCTTCATTTTATAGTGCAAGGGAAGGAGGTTACAGGTCCACCATTGAAGGGATAGAGTCCTCCTTCAAGGGGATAAGCTCCTCACATCAAGGGGTTAGCTCCTTAAGAAATGGGATGCATGCACCCTCAAGGAGCGAACTTGCCAGCGCAAGGTTCCCTCTAGAAGCTTCCAGAATTGACTCAAAGTGAGTTTTCAAGAATAAAATCACGCCTTTTCACTTTTACAGGGGTTCGCACCCATATATGCAGATACAGAGAGGTCAGGTGCATAGGGGACATGACCAGTGAGTGCGGCACTGCAGGTAATGCTAAGAGAAAGTGCGAAACCAGAGTTTTACAGATTTTTAAGGACTTTCTCTCATTTTCAAAGCTTGATATGCAGAGCTGAGGTTTAAGACTTGCAAAGGAGGTATGTATGAGTGGTGATAGACTCATATTGATTATAGAAAGTCATGGTGACAATTTTTCGTGTAACAGATTGCCCACTAAAGTGCGAAGTCTGTAATAGATGAGGATAGTTTTATCATCTATGAATAGTGAAGTGCTTTATCATTTCAAGGATCTTCATGTGGATACCCCGGTCGGAACTTGTAAAAACATTTAATGCAATATATATATTATTATATATGATCATATCATCACTGAGGTAGGAATTCCCATACTCAGATCAAAACTGACTAGAAACTATCTAAACTGCTCTGATACATGAATGATTTTGTAATACATCACAAGTATAGACATATGTAGACACAGTATGGGTGCAACCATCTGTTTATTAATAGTACATTGTATAATGAATAGAAAAATTCCTTGCAGCCTGGATGGTGGAAACTAGATCTAGGGTCTTCATTTCTACTTCCCGAAGTAGTATGATTCTATCCATGTGAATGAATGTGTCGAAGTTGAACATGGTAGAAACCACTTGATTACCGGTCGATGATGTAAACCGTTAACAAGTGTGAGAGGAACCACCAGTAATGTCAATGGACCTCAAAGTACTCAGTACAATCCATGAAATGTGAATGAATGGGTCGATGTCGAACATGTCACAGAATCCTTTAATCGAAGGTCAATGATGCAACCTGTCATCAAAGGCGAGAAACCTACCATTGAGGCATGCAGATTCCAAGGTACAGACGATTTCTAGATAATGAGTTGGAGTCGATAGAAAGCGATCCGTTGCAGGCAAGCGCACAACATGAAATCATAGATCAAGTTTTGAAGAAATGTATTTGGCAAGGACTAACTCAGGGATGGTCAAAATGGATGACAAATATTTCACAAATGAATGGTTTATTTGAACTGACCTCTTGAACACATAACGACACTGCAAATGGTTTGGTTACAATTGACCCAAAGCTAATACCCAGAAACCGGCTGAAGACTTTCAATATGGTTTGATTAACTGTTAGGTAAAGGATTTCCCAACCCAGGTGAATGAAAAGTGTCATGTTCAAGAGTGGTTGACTACTTATCAAAAGACAAAGTATAACAATCAGGTTCATTTTTCTCTCTTTTCCCCCACCATTGCTAGCAAGTACCTCTTTATTTTTTACAAGCTTGAGTAGGATAACATTTGCTTGGTTATAAGCTCATCCTTCGGATGAGTCCAACTTAGTTTAAGATTCGAACCCTCAGAAGGAGTGGCCCGTTCCTGTTTGTAATTGAACAGGTCCTTTACTGTTAAATTTTAACGAGTCCAGTATAGGAGAAACTTGGCATTTTTCAATTTTAGGGAGTCAGAAGAAAAACTTAAGAAAACTCCATGGTTGTCCTTTTTCGTAAATTTGTGTCTCCCAAGCCCGAAAAAGTATAAAATAATACTTGAGAGAACTGCTTGATCATTATGATCAAGGAGTACTTTTCATAATTATTGCCTTCAATCTAAAAAAGTAAAAAAGCGATCGAAAACACGTTGTTTTATTACCAATATCGAACTCGAAACGGCAAAAGTCTGACAATCTTTTCATGTTTATACAGTCAGAAACGAGCTGTAAGTGGACCGTCTTTTTAATTCTGTTTTAACGAGTCTGAAAAGAAAAACTCGGCAATCTTTTCATATTTTATGAGTCAGAAAAGAGCTTAAAGAGGACTCCTATGTTTTTTGTTGAGAATGACCAATGCTCCCCGAACACCCAATATTTGCACAAAAACTACAAACATTACTCATATCTGTTTAAAAATTAATAAAAATGTACCAAAAGTGACATTTTCAAAGTGAAAAATAAATAAACTAAAAATTCATTTATTCAAAAAATCTTATAAAAAGGGCTTTTACAAGTTCATTTTCATCGTTTGGCTTTGGAGTAAAAAGTAAGAGCTTTTGGTAAGAAAACTTCCTATGAATATTGCGGAAAATCCAACCACTGGAATCAAGAACCGTCCTCTCCAGGTAATCCACATCGTCTGTGACTTGCATTTCATACATTTCATTTTTATTTTTAGGGCTTTAAAATTCATTTTTTGAGAAAAATTATGGTTAAAAGTCGCTCGTGGTGGTTGCGTAGGCATAGCATGTATACCCTGTGAGCCTCGACTTTTTTGTACAAACGAAAGAGTCGGGGTCCCGCACCTACCCTTAAGGACGAGTGTGAACCTACATACTGTCTCTAACACGGCGGGTGCAGACCCTGCGAAACGCGTTTTGAAACCCTATAATTTCTCATTACTACCCAAATATTTTGAAATCACAAAATTCTAAACCGCCTATTTTGCAATACAGATAGACAAGATGCTTATTTGGCGGGAAACAGAACATGAAGATGTGGATCAAGCAGCATTACTCCATCCACCTTCATTACAAGCTTTAAGAGCATGCAGACTACTAAAATTTTGGGCCATACCTGGCATGAGGGCACAGGTAGACTTTCTACAATGGCTGGTAGACACGTGGAGCACGCAGGACTAGTGTTTCATTATTGGAGGACACCGGCTCGAAATCGAGCTAGAGGATATTTATTTTCTGATTGGTTTGCCGAAGAGAGGCGAAGGATTATCTCTAATTGGGTCTACGCCAGGTGGCCAGTTTGTCACTAGTCTCCGACTAGAGTTTTGCAATGTCTAAACTGCAGACAAAAGGAGAGATGTTAAGACCATCACCCATCCTGAACTTAAAGTGATCACATTTACTATCACCAGACTGTGCGGAAGCGCAACATTGCATTTAGCTACTGATTCCCAGATGCACATGGTAGTAGACCATATTCAACTGGTGCAATGTTGTGTTGGCCAATGTGAAAGGCCAACTGTTTAGGGCAAAGAATGGACAACTAAAGAACTTTGGATATGGTTACTTAGTTGTGAGATTTTCCCTAGAGAGAGTACCTATGCTGGTTCCACAACAACTTACCGTTGAGGCTGGACTTCCCTGAGATCCCCGGATTATGCATTGGGTTGCAGTCATGGCCCGCCATCCTGAGGAGGGCACTGAGGTTGTTCGATTCTCACCTGAGTATTTTCGCTGGCTGGGAAACCAACTTTTCGTGATACATGATTTTCCATATGTTGGGATGGATTATCGTGGTGATCCATACATGGCTCTTCCACTAGGAGATCAATGTGATGATACATGTAAAATTGTTTTCAACATTTTATAAATTATAATATATATATAATATATATATATATATATATATATTATTGTTTTTTAAATTGTCCAAAAACTGATAGTAAAAAGTTTTAAATGCAGATGTGAGTCCATGGCGACCAATCACTCTCTGGCCCTATGAGAGAAGACACCCAACTACTACAGCACCGGCTCCATAGGACCAATCAGCAAAGACCTTGGCCAAATTGGAGAGTCATCTAGAGCGCTTAACATTAGATATTCCAGAGACTAGCATAGATGATATTCCTCTTAGGCTTCAACGCTATGTAATTGGGGTCCTGGGACCTTTTAGGAGGTTCCTTTGTAGGGTTGCTCGAGTAGTGGTTTCTTATCATGATCATCATCAGGGATAGGATGATCGCCATTGTAGACTTCATATGACATGTATATCTTTTTGTGCTATCATTTTTGCCGATCATAAGGTGTTTTTGAACCTATGATCGAAGACGATGTATATTTTGACACACTTCTATGCTATGACATACTTCTATTACTGGTTATCTTGTATAACATGTTTATGGGATGCTTTTAAATTTACTATCTTGGTTATTGCAAATGTCTATTTAACATTTGAGAAGCAACTGCATCTGCTAATGTGTTTAAATATCTTGGAATATGTTGATATTCAATGTAGTCAAATTCATGTTCCAAGAGACCAGCTCTCAAAAATAATCTTAATAGTACTAGATTTCGAATGGCATAAACCTTGTTAAGATGTAATACAACAAGCTCAGAATCTAACCTTACAATCAAACATCGAATCCCAAATGAGATGGATTCAAATAATAACTCAATCACTGCACTGTACTCTGCAATGTTATTCATTGTTTGACCAAGGCTTACCCCATGCATAGATACTAACTCGTCAGAGGGTGAATAGATAACCCAGGTTTCAGAACAAATATTCTGTGTATTACGACAGGCACTATCAGCAAAACCAATATATGTTTGAGAAGACACCGACATCTGCAATATCAAGAGTAAAACCAAGATAAGTAGGAATAATGACAAAACACACTCTAAAACGAGGCACACTTTCTAATCTAAAACACACCAACTAGAAGGAAACCTATTCTAACCAGAATCTCCACACCAAACTTTTAAGCATAATATGTTTTCAGGTAAAGCCCATTTCTGGTTTTACCTAAAGAGACACCATCAAAATCTACTAATTCATAGGCCCCTTTAGCTAGCTTGCGCTTAACAACAAAAGGACCATGCCACATGGGTACGAATTTTCCATCCCCTAGCTTATCGTTAACTTGATCGTATAATAAAAGTAGGTCCCCTTCCAAAAAATCACGAGGTGTAACATTTTGATCATACTGAGCTTTTATCCGTTTTGCGTGGGTCTCGATTGCTAAAGCAACATCACGTCAATTCTCATCTAATTGAGCTAAGTACAACAAACATTTTTCCTCTTTGAAAGTGGCTGGAAGTAATTCTATGGATATTTGCAATGACCGAATTTCGCATTCAATGGGTAACACGGCTTCCAACCTGTAAATGAGTTGAAAAGAAGTGAACCCTGTTGATGTTTTGACTGAAGTTCGGTATGCCCAAAGTGCTGAAAATAACATGTTATGCCAATTCGACCGATGAATACCAATGATTCGTCGGATCATGGTGACTAGAACTTTGTTGATTGCCTCAACTAGACCATTAGCCTGTGGGTAATATGGAGTAGAGCTATCGTGACGCAAGCCAAGTTGATCTGCTAGCTCTGTCATCATGATGTTTCAGAAATGGCTCCCACGATCAGTGATAATTTCTTGAGGAACACCGAACCTAGCAATTATATGATTGAAAACTAAAATAGCAGCAATTTTGCCATCTGCCGAAAATGTAGGCATCGCCTCGGCCCACTTAGTAAAATAATCTACCGCAAGGATGATATATGCATGCCCCCCAGCCGAGTGAGGGTTACATGTAATAAAATCGATGCCCCATTTTGCAAAAGGACCAACAACAATTATAGGGTGGAGAGGAGCAGGTGGAGCACGCATCTTTCGATCAAAAATTTGGCAATTGTGGCATTTCTGGACTGCATGGATACAATCTTTAAATAAGGATGGCCAAAAATAACCAACATGCAATATCTTTTGGTCTGTGG
Source organism: Pinus taeda (assembly GCA_000404065.3). Lineage (NCBI taxonomy): Eukaryota > Viridiplantae > Streptophyta > Pinopsida > Pinales > Pinaceae > Pinus > Pinus taeda. The sequence continues at coordinate 104,093 of APFE031031696.1, read as the reverse complement.
CATACTCAGACATATGACTGCCACATGCTCCAAAGTGACATTCATTCAGAACCTTTTCAGCTTCCACATGAGTTAAACAATGACGAAAAATAGAATCCACGCCACGACGATAGAGTGTAGCTCCAATAATTTTTTATGGTTTGGATTGGAAACGGATTTTCTTTCATTGAGATCATGAAATTTCAAGCCGAAAAGATTGGGTTTGGAGATAGACAATTATATCCCCATACCATGGATCAAGAGTACTAATAAGAAACAAAGATTCATCCACAAGGGATTCTTCTGCCACAGTTTCGGTATCAGTACGAGGGAAGTCACACATTAACTCCGTGAAAACCAAAGACTTCTTTGACTTGGATTTTTCAAATTCCAAGTCAAATTCCTGCAGGATAACAATCCATTTGGAATACTTGCCCCCTAGCAATTGTTTAGTCAAAATATACGTCATAGGGTTACAGTAAGAAAGTACTGTGGTTTTTCGTAGTAGAATGTAATGATGAAAACACTGGATAGCTTGAATAGCTGCCAGAGCCAATTTCTCCACATGCGAATACTTAAGCTTAGTCGGATTCAAAGTTCGACTAAGATAATAAATCACATGCTCAGCATTGAATTCATCTTCCTAAACTAAAACCATTCCAATGGTGGAATGAGAAGCGGCGAGGTACAAAAAGTAATCCTAGTTGTAGTTGGCAGGATGCAATAACGGTGCATGGGTCAATGCATGTTTAAGTGCATCAAAAGATTTCTGAGCTATCTCATCTCAAAAGAATGGAGTGTTATGTTTCAACAACCTGGTAAAACCTTTCGTTATCTCGGCGTAGTTAGGAATGAATTGACATAAAAAGTTTGCTTTCCCTTGCAAACTTTGGAGTTGGTGAAGAGTCGAAGGCGGAGGTAAGTTAACAATGGCTTCAACCTTCGAGGGATCGACACGAATGTCAGCTTTTGAAACAACAAATCCCAGCAAGCGGCCCATTTCTATACAGAAAACACATTTGTGTGGATTCAACCTAATTCGATAATGTCTACATCTCATAAAGATGGCTCTTGAATGAGTGAGATGATCAGCTCTACATAATGAATGAGCAGGTAAATCATCAAGATAAGGTTGCACAATGTGCTTGATGTCGTGAAATGCATAAGACATAGCCCTTTGAAAAGTTGCTCTGGCATTCTTCAACCCAAAAGGTAATTTGCAATAAGCAAAGGTCCCCCATGGAAAAATGAAAACCATTTTTGGTTGATCAGCAAGGAGTATGTTACTTTGATTGTAACCGGAAAATCCATCCATAAAGGAGAACATTTCACTACCGACACAATCATCAATTATTTGATCGATATATGGAGTTGGATAATTGTCCTTTGGATAGGCTCAATTAATATCCCTATAATAAATACATATTCTTATCGTTCCCTGCTTTTTGTTAACAGGAACAATATTCGATACCCAATCCGTTAAAGGAATCGGATATATAAAACCTACTTTAAGCAATTTCTCAACTTCAGCTTTAATAGCAATAGCTTTTCTTGGGTGTATCTGACGCAAACGTTTCCATATGGGTTTAGCATTCGGGTAAGTTCTGATTTCATGGACAACAATTTATGGATCGATTCCTGGCATTTCTTCGTATGACTAGGCAAGCACATAGCAGAATTCTTGAAATAGGGCTTTATAAGTTTGGATTTCCTCGTCCGTACAAGAAGCACCTATATGAATGTTTTCAATAACTCCGGCCTTCACTGAAATGTCAATAGGAATGGTTTGAGAAATTTTTCCCAAATTCAACTCAGAATCTGAATGTTTCAATGGATTCTGTGATTCCTTGACATAATCAGTGGTAAAAATAGATGAGAAATCATTTTCAAAATGATCAAGCTCAGGTAAAAATGAAGGTCAATGATGAAGATCTTCCCATGGTAAATCATCAACAGATAAAATCTCACGAATCTCCTCATCAGGACGAACAATTTCAGAAAAGGTTGTTGAATCTGAGGTTGAGATTGAAAGTGATTCCTCATTGACCACATTCATTGGATCGATTTTGGTTGAACTAGAGTTGGGAAACGACTGTACCACCTGATATGCAACTTCAAATGGACTCAAGGGCATGGCATCACTAAATGAGTCCACCTCAAAATCGGAAGAATGATCCAAGGATCATCAAGAACAATAGTGTCTGATGAAATCATATGAATGGTTGCAAAAGGAGGCGATACGTTTGGAGGAGGAAAGGAAAAAGTTCCTAGTAAACCAGAATCTTTGACTAATCCCACCCCAACATCCTTATAAGGGATAGTTGTTTTACCAACATGTTGAATACTCTCAGAAGAGGCTGGGTCGGATGAAAAGTAAGTCAATTGATCTATTGTAACGATCTTTCCATTATAAGGGAATTTTATGAGCCGAAAGACCGATGAAACAACAACAGTGATCGCGTAAGACCAACTGCGACCTAAAAGAAGGTTGTAATGTAGAGGGGCATCAACCATCTCCACGTCTAGATTAACAGTTTTACCTTCTACCCCTATAGGTAAATCCTACAGAATGCCATAAGGATGAAACCCTTGGCCGTCAAAAGCTTTCAAAATCATCGGGGATTGGTTAAGTGTCAGAGAACCAAGCGATTTCCAACATGAAATCGACATAATACACGTTGAAGCTCCCTCATCAATCACAGTCCGAAACCAAGGCCTATTTTTGACTAACACTGGGATATGGAAAGCCATTTGATGAGCTAAAGGAGGTGTACTATTTTCTAAATCGAAGATTATAAGGTTGGAATCCTAGAGATCAATGGCTCCTATAGCAGACAAAAGAAATTTACGCTGTGCTGGAAATGATTGCAGCACTTCCAAAGCCGACATTGTTGAAGGAGATATAGCTAAATCTTCAACAATGTTATAGTTCTGAGCAGCTCTCGCATGTGGATTGAAAGCTGACTTCCAAAGTATACCTTTAGCAGGTGGTTTGATTACTAAGTCTGGATTAGGTTTCTCGGTCTGTAGGCGACCGGAACCAGGAGGAGTTGAAGTTGATGGGTTTGAACTAGAAGATTCTTCTTCCTTACCACTGACAGGATTCTTACTGCATAATATTGCGATTGCATCGCAATCCTGACATGGGACATCATCATAATTGGTTCTTTTGAGGCATTTGAGGAAGAACCTATCATCTTACTATCTTGAGTGGGAAAAGGATCCTTCAAGATAGTATGTGTTTGAGAACCTTTAACGATTTTTGAAACCTCAGCTCGATGTGGACAATCTCTTTTAATGTGCTCCTCGTCACAGATGAGACAAGGATAGTGAGGTTTATGTTTCTTGTTAATAGATTCAGTTTTTTCTGGTTTCTCTTTTGCATTTTGTTTATTTTTCTTCTTCCCTTTCTTTTTACCGCTGGATTTGGATTTGGTCGTAGAAGATTCTACAACATGAATATCGGCAGGAACGTTAGTGGAAGCTTCTCCTGTCGGGGAATCTGGTAAAGTTATAATAGGAGAAGAATTCTTTGTATATTTCTTCTTACTTTTGGTATTAACTGTACCAATCATACCATCAGCGACATGAGACCCTAAAGGAGTTGCAGTTATTTAATTTTTCTTGGGAAGATCAGGGATTTTTTCGTGTAAAGTACCCGACTGCATATAAACTAAGTCAAGGTACTGAGCTTGAGCAATTACTTGCTCCTCAGTAACGACTCCTGCCTTAGGTACATCCTTAGTGATTTTTGGTAATAAGGATTTAACAAACCATTCTACCAAAATTTGATCCAAGATATAAACTTTCACTAAATGACATCGACGTCACCACTCATGAATATGGTCTAAAATATATGTAGATGTTGATTGTTTTAATGAAGTTAATAATTTCATGCCATTTTCATATCTGACAGGAAACTGAAAATGAGTTAAGAATGAAGTAGATAACTAACTAAAATTATAAAAAGAGCTTCATGGCAACTCAATGTACCACTTAGCCACGAGACCAATCAGAGTGCTTTGAAAAAGCCTTAAACGAATTGAATCATCTATAATGGAATTTGATGCACACCAGAGGTGATAGGTCATCACATGGTTCAAAGGATACTCTCCAGGTTTTCCTTCAAACTTGGGAATATCACTGGGAAACGTATTAGGCATTGGCGGCCAGTACGGAAGATAATTAATTGCATTGTTCATAAGGCACGACAAGTTGAGTAAATCCAAAGTTGTGATGAATGGTAACTGACGGTTAGGATCTCGAAAACTTTGGGACACAAGACCAGCTCCAGGAGGAGGATACCCAGGATAACCTGGAATTGGATTCGCATTCGGAATCTTATATCCTCCCGGAAAACCAGGATTAATCGGACCAAATTGGGGTGGTTGAGGTTGAGGTTGTTGATATGTATACCCAGGGTACGGTTGATATTGATAAACCGGGGTTTTCACAATAGGACCGTATTGATACTATCCCTGGTACGGTTGATAATTAAATTGAGGTTGACTTGTGACAACTGTACTTGGACCAAGTTGTCCTACAGGAATCTGAACTAAAGTCTAGATTGTAGGTCCAGACTGGGGTACATAGGTTTGAGGAGTTGATACAGGAACAGTAGAAATCGGAGTTGTCGATACTCCAGAAGTAGGTGGGGTAGATTGAACAGAAGTTGCAGTAGTTGCAGCAGTCGATTGAAGCGGAGTTCGAGGTGAACTAGGCCCAGGTTGATGAACTACACCAGGTGTAGAGGTTTGAATAGTAGACTGGACGGGTTGTTGGGTTGAACTAGAAACCATAGGTTGTCTAGGTTGAGATGAAAATTGCACATTGGGTTGCAAAATCTGTTGAGTTTGTGATGGATCCCACACCATATTCATTCCAGGGTAAGGGCCTATAACAGGTTGAGCATATTGACGACCATAACCAGGTTGAGTGTAGGACTAATAATTTCCAGTTCCTTGAACAAAAGATTGACTAGAAGGTGGTTGGAAACCTTGAGATTGGTATTGACCTTGAGGTTGATAACCTTGAGGTGGGTACTAATATTGGGGTTGACCTTGAGGTATATATTGATACTGGGGTTGAGCTTGAGGCATGTACTGAGTCTAAGGTTGACCTTGAGGAATATATTGAGTCTGGGATTGACCTTGAGGCATGTAATGACCCTGAGGTATGTACTCACCTTGAGGTTTCCCCTCAGGTGGAATTTGACTGCCTTGAGGTTGCCCACCAGGCGGTATTTGGCTGCCTTGAGGTTGCCCCCCAGGAGAGAACAGATTACCTTGAGGTTGCCCCCCAGGCGAATTCTAACTACCTTGAGGTTGCGGATTTGTAATAGAACCAGAAATCATAAGAATTTCTTCTACACTCAACGATGGCGTTCCGTTATGACCAGTTGATACCCCATGTTCGATGGGTTGAGGAGACGCTCCTGAAAAAGTACCAGAAACTGACTAATACCCAAATGGAACAGAAGGACCGCCATATAAAAATGTTTCCGGATTTTGAGAAAACATGGACAACCAGTTTGACATATTCGAAGGAGGATAATAACCTATGGGCATTGGATGAAAAGGAATACGAGGTGGTGAAGCAGTGAGACCCGAATTTTCTAAAAAGTTCGTTAAAGATACGTACCAATCGTCACTTCGAAAAGGACTATAAAAAATATATTCACGCTCCCTAAGTTCTATAGTCGGTTGATTTTCAAGGGGAGTTATATCCTCGTCCAAAATAATAAGTTCTTCAATAGAAATAAGTCCCGTCAGAAGATTCTAGGTAATGACAATTCCTACCCTGGATGAACCAGGAGCACTAAAAACTGGAGAAGCAAATCCTGAGGATGGAGTAGCAGCAAGTTCAGTTTTAGGTTCAAAAATTTCAGGTTCCCCAACAAGTTCACCAATAGAAGAAAAACTACCAGTAAGCTTGAAAATTGAAAGCAGTTCAGAAATATACTCTGTTGTTGGAACGTGATAATCAGGATGAATAACCAAAGATGATTCTCTGGCCTCTAGTGAACCAAATCTACTTTCACTAGGTGTGACAAGAGCTTTTAGCCCTTCAAGCTGACTTGGCATATATTCGGGAGGCTGCCCCCAAAGTCTACGGGATTGTCTCGGTAATTCAGCCACGATTAATTAATTAATTACTTCACACAAAAACAAAGAAAATCTCAAGAAAACCACCTAAAGTCTCTAAAGAACCAAACAATTGAATCACACGCCTAAAAATCTAAGAGTTCAAACCACACACAAATAGTATTTTTCTGTACCGAAAACACTAGTTGGTGATGAAATCCAACCTTGTAGAATTCAATACAGAATGGCGGTTGGAATAGTTACCCCGAAAACCTACTTAATGAAACAGACTGGCACAAGTTTCTCCACAAAACCGTCTTGAGTGAAGATAACCCCCCAGAGAGTCCAAGTGAGTCTAGTCGATGTCAGTTCTAGGTACAGTGGGATCTTCCCTCCACCGTCACCTCAGGAAGAATCCTAAAGATTATAGCCACTAAGGTTACCAGTGGAAACAAATATACCTGGGGGAACAGTCTACGATCTGATACGCACACAAGGGAAGAGTAACAAGCTCAATCCCCTTGAAGGCTCCTTGACATAATCCAAAGTTTACCAACAAGTGACCCCAGGCTCCTTGACAATGGTCAATCTGAGGTTTACCGTTTTTAATACGTGAATATCTTCTATCGTTCCCAATGAGGAAGGATTGATTACCTCATTGGTTCAGATATGATCTCGTGCTTCTTCTTTAAGAGGAGCTTTCCCAGAGCATAGATGTAACAATTGGATTTTCTTCCTACCGCAAGATTGACTACTTGTTTGTTTTAACTATCTTGGAGAGTTAATTACTCCCTACTCCAAGATACTAGCCTAAGCTATGTTGGTGAGTAAGAGCCCTAGAGATAAAAAGATTGCTAGATGAATTTTAATTAAGCGTTAATTTTATTTGTTGTTTCTTAAGTCAAAAGGTATGGAGATGAAACTTTGTGGTGTGAAGACTCGACTCCAAAACGCTAAAAAATGCACCTAAGATGATCAATTCTTTTCTTTTTCAATGAATCTCTAGCTAAAGGAAGAGTTGAGAATGCAATTCTTGAAAAACAAAACTTTCCTTCAACATAAAAACGAAAAGAAAAACTCTTGTTTGTTTTTGTCTTTTTCAAAACACTCAAACGAAGCTACTAATTATGCTCATGACATAAATCCCTTTTCGTTTCAACACTCAAAACTAGAAAAACAATTTTTCAAAAGAGAAACTAAAATTTCAAGACAACACACTCAAAACTATGAAAAATATAATCTTGAGATCTAACTTCTTAAAACTAATTGAAATAAAAGCTTCAAATGCTTTTTGAGGATGTTTTCCCTTAGTTATTCAACAAACTAAGGATTAATTCTTTCAACAAGACAAATCAACCAAAAACATCCAACTATGTTTTTATAACAAATGAAATTCACAACTTGACCAAGTTCATTCAAAGTTTTGCAAAGAGAAACAAAATTGATTTCTCACCAAAGGAAGATCTCACTAACCAGCCAGACTTATCAAGAAGACAAAAGATTCCAAGGTGATCTAAGGTCTCTTAGGCTTCTAAGCTTCAAGTCACTACAAAGACTGAGTGAAGACCAAACCAAGCATGCAAAAACTTATAGAAATTCATTCAAAACACAACACCAATGGAACTCACTTATGAGAGACTTTTAACAGGATATATGTAGATCTGGGCAGAGGATAAAAGTAACAAAAAAGATATAAACTAAACTGGACGAAAAGATTTCAAGATTTTCAAAAATTTTGACAGGGTCCGCAGGCCCCCAGTGAAACCAGGTGCGGTACCACTCTGTGTAGTAAAGTAATAGTGCGGTCAGGTCCACACTGTAACTTAAACAGAACGTGCGGTCCTCGTAAATTTTTTATAAAAACTAAAAATCAATCCAAGACTTGTTAAGCGGATAAATCGTTCTTGCGGACAAGATCGATCTCCCTAGTATCAATTGATATCTAGCAACAAGCAGGACAAGCAAATCTACTTTTCTCTAAACATATTTCGATTCATCAATAAAAAACTAAGAGGTGTTTTAGACCCTAACTTAAGTCCAATGCAAGTTTGTAGCAGTCTTGCTCCAACAACTTCAAAGAGTATCCTTTTAATAACCTACAAACACAAACAAGCACACATCAAAGAACACTTGCATAGCTAATATAATAAATCATGTTCATCATAGTGATCAAGGAGTCTATGAAATAAACCATTAAACACAGCTTATTAAGAAAAATAAACTTGATTGTATTAACTTTGAGAAATAAGAACTTTACAACCTTGGTGCCTTGATGTTGTACAAGCTCTTCCCAGGGTCCAGGTAGGAATCTCCTCTACTTTGACAAGCCTCACTCTCTCCCAAATGAGATCAAAAGGTATGTGATCTTTCCTCTCAAAAGCTCAATTAGGAAGACTAAGTTCCAACAGAGAATACCCTAAAAAATATTCAGCTTTCAACCTCTCCAGTAACCAGCCCAAAGCTTAATTTTATAGTGCAAGGGAAGGAGGTTACAAGTCCACCATTGAAGGGATAGAGTCCTCCTTAAAGGGGATAAGCTCCTCACATCAAGGGGTTAGCTCCTTAAGGAATGGGATGCATGCACCCTCAAGGAGCGAACTTGCCAGTGCAAGATTCCCTCCAGAAGCTTCCAGAATTGACTCAAAGTGAGTTTTCAAGAATAAACTCGTGCCTTTTCACTTTTACAGGGGTTCGTACCCATAAATGCAAATACAGAGCGGTCAAGTACGCATGGGACATGAACAGTGAGTGCGGCACGATAGGCAATGCTAAGAGAAAGTGTGAAACTAGAGTTTTAGAGATTTCTAAGGACTTTCTCTCATTTTCAAAGCTTGATATGCAGAGCTGAGGTTTAAGACTTGCAAAGGAGGTGTACCTATGATGCCTAGTTCTGCAGCTCACGTAGACCCATTTGAAGGGCACCCAAGCCCTGTTGTTGCTACTTCTCAAACTACTGCAGTAGTTTTGTGGTCGCATCCCTCACTACATCACCATTGTCGTTCAAATCATCCTTTGTCAAGGTGATTGGGTCAAGGGACGTTTTGCTGGCCTTGGACTTCTTCCACGGTCCTACATTTTCCTGATCCTTATTGCTCTTAACCTAGAACAAAGTAGTCTCTGGGTCTGCTCCTCCCGGGTCGCATCATTGCTCTTCCTCTTCTGTCTCTGGGGAATGAGATTTCTTACTCCTGTCAGAGCCACCCTCCTCCTCTTCTTCCTACCCTTCTGTCTACTTTTTGGCAGTGCGCTCTGCTTTGGCTTTGTCCTCAGCCTCTTTCTTCCTCTTCTCGACCAACTGCTCCATCTTTAGTTTGGCCTCTTCCTTCTTAAGCTTCATTGTAGACTTGCTAGACCCAACTGTCAAGTCTGAGGTCATGCGCCACTCTACTGGCTAGCAGTCAAGGACTACCACGATCGCATCGTCTGTGGTGAGGTATGGAATGTCATACCATATTTCTCAGGGTTCTTTTGCATGCACATGGAGACACAGTGGAAGTCCCCCTTAAACTCCACATACTATGCCAATTGGTCGAAGATAGTTGGGGACAACAATGGTTTATGGTTGATGGCCATGTTGATACTCATCTCCATCAAGATCCAAAAGTTCTTGCTATCCTTGACCCCTCGGGGGTCCTTGGTGGCCCAAAGCAAAGCAAATTTCGCTGCTTTCAGTAAATCCAGCGCGATCTGGGGGAACTGACTATCCTCCGGTAACTCCCATGTAACCAATACTATGGATAGCAGAAACCACGCATAGTGAAAGGTTTTGATGTGGTCTTGCGCCTCTCTATAGTTCGTGAGGAACTCACTGCAGAGGTAGCACACCTAGTTGAATTGTACGCCGTCCACACACTAGGCGCGAATGATACAATCGGTGATGGCACTTCATCTGCGTGACACTTCCTCATAATTTTCCCAGCCATGATCTAGGTGGCTACTTTAACTGCGGGGTCAGTTATGCTAGAAATGGAGTAGGCGCGCGACTTCTTGACGAGCTTAAATTTGTCCTTCATTTGCTCGGCAAGGTCGCGCTCACCTATCTTTCCGCCAAATTCTATGGCCGGATTTAGCCTTAAATGCGGCAGCTGATTGATCCTATGGATCAACATGTCAGTGATCGGAATGGGCTCTTCCAACCACAAGCACCCTTTGTGCACCAAGCACAACAGCTGGTTGATAACTATCATGGTTAGTGGGGCACGGTTGCAATGTGGCACCCACAACATGTTTAGTATTCTCGCCTTGTCCAACCCTTTTATCCATTTCCTTGGCTCTAGCACAGTCACACCAGTGTCCTATAGAAGACATGACACATGAAATGACGAGTCGCTAAGTGGGGAAAGCGCTCTGTATTGGCCAAATCCCAATCCTCCAGCTTCAAAAGGGGCACACGCGCCAGGCACAGTCTGTGAAATGCGATCTTGTCTGGCAGCAATGGTGTATGTAGCGTGACCTTGCTCTCATCAATGTCCTTGGGGATCTTTGCCTTACCTCAGCGCGGAGGAATGTATTAAGGTAGTTTAGAGATATGGTTGGACGCTTCAACTTCAACGTCCTCAGTCTCCATGTCAATGTCGTCCCCACCCATATTTAGTTCTTCACTTCTTCTTCAAGTTCCAGGTCAACCCTCTTGCCCTTCTCCTGTGCGGTGGGATTCTCCTTCTGTGGGTGCTTCCTAGGTGACATGTGCACTGGCAGTGTTACTTTCTACTTATCATTATTTGTTTTTGAACCCACTTTGATTGGCGTAGGCCTCAGCCTGGGCATCCTTGACGATTTGGGTACCTCTACAGGTGTTATGTGGAATTTTGCATCTACGGATAAACACAATTTCCCTAGGTGGGTAGCGACACCTAGAACAATAGATTTAAAGTGCTTAACCTTTTTCTATATAAGATAAATAAGACAAGGGACCTGTGTTTCATAGCCCATAAGAGGCTATGACTTCCAAGAGGTTCTCATCGGATGGGAGAATAATGCTTCGAAGGGATCATTAGAGAGATCTAGTTCCAATGCCCCCAGTACATAATGTACAACATCACGAAATTGATCATCCGTTGATGTAGGCATGGAACAGGTTGCCACATAGTTGACCCATGGTAGGGAAGATACCATTGGGACAAAAGAACCATTTAGGGAAGATGGTTGACTGGAAGCCATATTTGGACCGAGAAATGAAAGCTGGTCAATGGTGACAATTTTGCCTTCATGCAAGAAACACATCACTCGAAAGAGTGTTGAAACAATAGCTCCCATGTCATAAAAATATCCCACCCAAGAAGTAAATTGTAATATAAAGGGCCTAGGACTACCATCACATTGAGATAAACAATTTTTCCTCCCAAAGTAACATGCAATGTAGGAAGGATCCCTAATGGTTGATTGGTTCCTTTGTTAAAAGCCAACAGATTCTAGGTAACGGGCACAAGTGGCGGTGAACCGAGCGCTTGCCAAGCAGTGGAGGAAAGGATACTCACATATGCACCTTCATCTATAATAGTTCTAGGTACAATCATATTACAAACCTGTACTATGATCTGGAAAGACACATAAGAAGGAAGACGACATCCTGCCAGTTGATTCCAATCGAAGGAAGTGACCAGACTACTTGGAGGAGGTACCGTAAGAATGGGGGAATTACCTACTTGAGTTACGAGAACGAGAGGATTTTCCTCTTGTTTTGATGGAACAGGAGGTTTCCCCCAAGCTCATTAGAATATGAAGAAATGAAAAGAACCTGAGTGGTGTTGTACTCACTCTCTACAGGAAGGTACGATTAATTGAAAGTGAAATCGAGTCAACTATTTCCTCAACCTGTGATTGGTCAAGTATAGACTCATGGGATTCACATTCAGAGAGAGTGGGGTCGATCGACGATTGATTTTGGTCAGTCACTTTGTCAACTAGTGAAGGATTAAGGGAGAGTCTCATGTAACCAGATGTAAGTCACTGTAGAGAAGTAGAACAGCTATCCAACACTTTTTTGGCTTCATCCAGATAGGGACAAAGGTGAATGGGGTGATTACCTACACATAACCTGCAAGGAAACTTAACTTTACCCTTCTTTCCATGAACTTTACAACCACTAGTTGATGGTGTGTCACTAGCATGATCTCTAGAATTTGATGACACAGGATGGTGTGAACAAGAGGGCCATTCTTCTAAGATCTAAGAAATATCAGGACAATATCGAAGAATATGGTCTCCCGTACAAAGGTTGCATGGATATCAAACTTTGTGAGGCTTATCAGACGATTTCTCATCAGAATTTGCATTCAAAGCAATGGTTGCTTGGTTACCCCGCTACTGAATTTTCTTCTTCTTCTTGTTCTTCCCTTTCTTCTTATTCTTATCCATATGGTTACTAGTGTCAATACTTTCACTAGGCAAACAGGAAGAAGGGGAGGAATAAAAAACTAAGGAAGAAGGTAAAGGGTCAACTTTAGGATCAACTGGAGGTTGATTTTGTCCAGTTGGAGTACTCTATTGTGGAGAAATCATGAAATTTTGAACCAAGGAGGTTGAAAACAACCATACTAGCAAGCCAATGGTAAATCCCGGAAGGGACAATGTAGCCATATAAGGAGCACCAATATTTTCGAAAGGAGGAAAAGGACTAGGATTCCCATCAAAAGGAATTCCTTTGATTGGTGGACTCCTGAGTTGTTACCATATGTCTCAAACTAAGATCAATTAAGGAGTGAGCATGGATGATGTTATCCATGGTAATTAATTTTATTTTAATCAAAATAACATAACAAAACAAAATAGGGATAATCTAGGAAAAAGGATTACCAAGTAACTATGAATTGTAGAATACCTCTCAGTGAACCAAGAACTATGGGTAGGCAATCTCCTCGAATGTTGTGTTCAGTGTATCATAGTGTACAAGGCGGCTGACTCGGTTACCTAAGGATGGATAGAGGCCTAATGTAGTCCTCCCATATATACCTGAAAGTACATGGAGGCCCAATCCGTGTTAGCATTGTCTAATGCGAAACTACACAGTGACATCATTCCTTTATACTTTACATACTATAACACTGCCCTATATAATCGAAGGTACGTGGACGAGCTACGATATACTTACATACGTGGAATTAGGTATCACACTCAGAATGTATCACAGACAATTAGTGATAGCTTCTATGTTTTATGATGCCGAAACACTTCTCCAGCCTAGAACCTCTAAATGTTTTGCATTAAGTTACAATGCTCCATTAGGTTAATTGAGAGAACTTTTAAGTTGATCTTATTAAGAATTTACCTTTCAAGGTTCACCACATGATGCATTTGAAATTCCTAGAATGCAACTAATATGATAAGCATTATTTTCATTCAATTTTAACAATGAAAATCTTAGCTAGTAGGGATAGAGAAATCAGATTCTTTTAATCAAAGAAAAAAGAACACATCCAATGAAATTTCCCTAAACTATTCCTATGAACACACACAAACATTTTCAATGCACGACGCAAATTTTTCTTTTCAATTCCCTTAATGTTAAGATGAACAAAAGGAAACTAATTCACATACAATCAATCAATATTTTTGCAAGAACGAACAATTTACAATAGTTTCGTTTCGAAAGAAATGAAGACTTTTACGACACTTTCTTTCGAACAAAGATTAATTGACTATAAACTGACTTTGACAAAGAATTCATAGTTATAAACAAATCATTTAAGAAACACTAAACAATCAAGTCCATAGAAGGGCTAGCAAAGGAAACACAAATTGATTTCAGAGACACAAGCATCATTGATCTTTCAGCAAGTAGAAACATAAGGAAATTTGGGAAAAATTAAGTCAAAGGAGGGATTTTTGACCTAAGAAGGATTAGCACAACCCTGAATGGGAGACAATGTGCTTTAGAGCACTCTCCTCAAGCCAAGGGTGCTATGCAACACTCTATCTCTTGAAAAAACCTGTGTTGGTGCCAGAGAGGCAATACTAGGGGCTTGCAAGAAAAACTTTTAACAAAAACACTTCAAAAAGGGTTGAAACAAGATAAATGGAAGCAAGTAAAGTCTACTCGGGTGTACTAGGATGAAGGTAAACTACCCAAAATGATGATCGTTCCCCACTGGAGTCACCAATTTGTTATGTGGAATTTTGCATCTACTGATAAACACAATTTCCCTAGGTGGGTAGCTACACCTAGAAAAATAGATTTAAAGCGCTTAACCTTTTCTATAGAAGATAAATAAGACAAGGGACCTACTTGTTATCTTTTGCTTTCCCTTTGTCTCCTTTGTATGGTTCCCGTCACCCACTCGACAAGTACCTGCAATCATAAACAGAGGAAAAAAACCAATCAAAGCAAGAGATCTACCTACTATAAGCAAATGGAATTGAAAGCATTTACACATATAATCATCACACATAAAAGAAAGAATATGGGAAAAGGTGTAAATAGCTTTATTAAGTAGAAGGAAGAATTACAATCATGAAGTCTGATCCATTGTCACTCTTCCAGCTTGGGTTCCAACCAACATCACATCAAAAGCACAACACTCTGGTAGCATAACAATACTTTCTTACAATCTCAAACCTCACACCAACAATATCTCCTTACAAAGTGTTAAAAGTCCAGCCACTGACCACTTAGATGAGTGCTCAATTTATAGGAAAATGGAGGAGGTTTGGTCATAAATGAGGTTATTGAATGGACTTCCAAACTTAGAGTTATTTTCCATGGAGGAAGGGGTGAGAGGATAGGAAGTTACTTAATTCATTCCCTATCCAATTTTGAGCTCATAGGAGATGATAATTGTGGCAATCTTCTAGAATTCTCCAAAAGGTAAGAATATTCCCAAAACCCTATGAATAATTCTCTCAATCTCGCCCAGTGTAGGTCAAAGTGGGCCTAACTGCACTGAAATGCACCCTTACATGGGGCTACACACACCGAAGTGCATTTACCCCTGACTAATGCTACACTAGTCCCTCAAGGAGGCATTTCTAGAGGGATTCAGGCCAGGAAACTTTCAGGGAAGGAGGCATTCAAAGTGATGACTTGTCTAGGGCATGTAGCAACTAGATTAGGGTTTGATGAGCCCTAATAGTACTGATCTGAATGTTTTGAGTGATGTGCCCAAATGGATATGTAACAACAGGTACTTCACTACTTGCAACCTTCGGGGCAGATCCCTCAACTGCCATTGCTACATCCCGGGTAGCTCCCTTAGCGGCCACTACCTCTCCAACACTCACAGTTTCTACCGGCATCGACATGATACTAAACAACAACTCATGCATTTCCTTTGGAAACTTCTCAAACGTTGAAATCACTATCAAAGCTTCAAAGTACTCATGGTTCATACGCGCTTGAGAGCTCGACACCTCAATTCTCAAAAGGCCAAGTGTTTTTTGCTGGGAAACCACCTGTAATTTATAGGCAATTTTGAATTCAAATCCGACCATTCCCCCTAAAATTCATTTATAAATGCTTGATTGGTGGTAGATTTTCAAAGATCTTGCCCTTAAATTCTGACTTAGATGCCACCCCCCTACTCCATTTAGCCATTTTCCCACTGTCAAGTGATGAACACTAACCATAATGGTCACTTTATAGCTTTCCTGTGCAATCCCTTCTTTGATAGCACAACTTCCTGCACATTTCTGCTGACACTGTGACATTCCTTTGTTCTGTGCAGTTGCCCAATCACATAGATCCACAACCTGGGCAGTGTATTTTATAGTCTCGTGCCTCCTTTCAGCTACCTGGAGCACTAAGATTGTGCTTCCATCATGTAGTCATCTAGTTGGATCACTAGTGTAAGGCTTCAATCGACTGTCATTCACCCTCCTTGGGAATGACTCTCCATTCAAATTTAACAACTGAACTTCTCCACCACTGGTAATCTCCTTAATGACATATGGCCCCAGCCAATGCATTCGAAATTTTCCTGGGAATTTAACAAACTTGCTGTCATATAATAGAACTAAATCATTTACCTTGAAGTTGCACAGTTTGATGTGCCAATCGTATCAGGCCTTTTAGCGCTCCTTTTGAACATGTTGACGGAATCCATCTATAAATCTATCTTCTTCAATCTCTGTTAGTTGCACGAACCTCTCCTCCATGGCTCCATGATCCTCCATTCCTATGAATGCCACTATGCGAAGACTATGTACAATGTACTCTTTTGGCATCACAGCTTCCACACCATAAACCAGTCTGAACGACATTTGTCCAATCAACTTCTTGTAAGTCGTTCTATAAGCCCATAGCACCGCGGGCACGTGAACATCCTAGTAATTTCTTTGAGCATTGCAAACCTTTTTAACACACTCTCCAATATTTTATTAAACACTTCCATCATCCCATTATCCTGCGGATGATATGGCATGTTATTCTCATGGTAAACCTGAAATTCCTTCGTCATCGCGCTAATCATCTCATTAAGAAAATGCATACCGTGATCGCTCAATAAAAATTTTGGAAAGCCAAACCTTGTTAGCACGTACTTAAAGATGAATTTGGTTGTTCTCGTGCTTATAAAGTCCTTCACAGGATATGCCTCCACCCATCTGATTAAGTACTCAGTCCTGGTGATGATGTACCACGCAACTGTCTTCTTTCCCAGAGGCTAAATTGGTCCCATAAAGTAAATCGCCCACTTCTTGAAGGACTGTAATGATATCTGTGGATTCAGTGGAAGATCATCCCTCTGAGTGGGTCTGTCCTTTGTCATGCATCGCATTCCATACAATACCCTTTTGTATCCTTATGCAAGGTTGGCCACCACAGCCTAGCAGGTAGAATCTTATGTGTTGTTTCTTTTCCCACATAATGACCTCCCGTGACTTCGCCATGAGCCTCAACAAGGATGTTGTTTCATTCAAACTTTGGCACATAATGTCACAATATTTCATCTAAAACCATTTTGTACAAGTGTCCTGCAATGACAGAAAATTCTTACATGCGCACCACCAGTTCCTTCTTTTGTTGGCTTGTATATCCTTCCGAAGTTGTACCTATCGTCAGGAAGTGTATAACATCTTCAAAGTGGTTTTCCGCACCACGCACTGCAAAGAGCTCTGTGTCAGGTAGTATTTCCTCAAATTAGTAGGCTCTTCGCCAGTTTCAATGCGTGACAGGTGATCAAGTCCTACATTCAAACACCCTATTTTCACAATGACTTCAAAATCATATTCCTGGAACAACAACAACCACTTGCATATCTTTCCCCCTAACATAGGCTTGTTGACCAGGTATTTCAATGCAGAATGGTATGTATACATCTTAAATGTACACCCACCAGATAATGCCTAAACTTTTGTAGCACGTACACCATAGCTAATCCTTCATGCTCTATCCTGGAATAATTTTTCTCAGCTTTGGACAACTTCCTACTTGAGAATTCTATAGGGTGATTCAAGTCCCTTTCATAGGACTGTGTCAGTACTGTTCCTAGCAGAATACATGACGCATCCACATGCACATGAAATTCCTTCTTCCAATCTGGGAAGACTAGGATCGACACGGTTACCATTTTCTCCTTTAGCACATCCAAGCTCTTCTGGCATCCTTCATTCCAACAGAATGTAACATCCTTATTTAGCAGTTTTTCCATAGGCATGGTGATCTAGGCATAGCGCTTGATGAGTTTCCTATAGTATTCCATGTGCCTCAACTTTGTGCGCAGTTGTTTCACACTCCGTGGCACCTACAAATTGACTATGACTATGATCTTCGAAGAGTCTACCATCAAGCCTTATATGCATACCACATGACCCAGCAAGATCCCAAGATGGACACACAACAAACATTTCTTCAGATTGAGCATGATCTGATACCTTTGGCATGTTTCTAGCATCAAGCACAGACTTTCCACATGGCACTTTAGTAATCCAAACACTATCCAAATATCAAAGTATACCTCCAGAAATTTGTGAATGAAATACTTGAACACCGTGATGACTACGCTCGAAAAGATTGCCAGCACATTATTTAGCCCAAAAGGCATCATCATATACTGGAATCATCCCTATTCAGTCGCGAAGGTCATCTTACTTCTAGCTTCTGGCGGGATCTTGATCTAATGGTACCCAAAGAACCTGTCAGTAAACGAATATGCTTCTTCACCGCCAACGTTATCCAGGACCTCATTGGTGAACGGAGTTGGGAAGTGGTCATGCACATGGGCATCATTCAACTTCCTAAGATCTACACATATCCTTATTTCTTCCTTCTCTTTCTTTTCCTGAACCACTATTGGTCTAACCCAATCAGATTCTTCCACCGGTTCAATAATACCTGCCGTGACCATCTTGTCTAACTCTAAGCGGACCCTTTCTTGTACTTCAGATTAAGGCAATAAAGCCTTTGCTTGACAGGCTTCACATCCGGTTTTAGGGTGATCTTCTTGACACCCAAGTCCCCTATTATCCCTTTTAGATAAGAAAACTTCATGGGAAACAAATCCTGATATTCGCGGAGTAGTTCGACGAACTTATCTACTATCGTGCCGCCCCAGTAGTCCCCAATCTTTGCAAACTTCGGCTCTGCCTCCATGCCAATGTTCACCTATCTGGTTTTGAGTGGCTTGGTTACATCTGGGTTCTTTAGTTGCAGTCCTTCAACTTCACGGTGACCTTTAGCCTTTGGAATATTAATCTTCCTCGGGTCTTTGTCTTCTTCTTCCACTGTTACATTGTAGCACTCTAGCACGTGGCTCAACTGGGTAGTCCAATCAGGTTGAATCAAATCTAAAGGGTCCTACATATCCTAAAAATTGTTGTCTTAATATCCTGCAATGCTCCATCAATAGATTCAAATCCATCCTCAAATCTGAATGTCATCAAAAATACTTGGCGCAAAATATCCCATTCTTCGGTGCCATGGCATAGTTCTGTCTCTAAGTACCAATTCATTGGTATAAATTCCAAGGTATGAAAAAAAAATGGACCCAGTCTAGTTGAGGATTCACTCTGTACACTTCAGTCCATTTGACCAAATGGTCACGTTGGATCATTTATTCCGTCATAATTTTCTGTTAATCACACCTTCGGATGACCAAAGCGTACCCTCATCATCCTCCTATATTCGCGCCAATCATCAAAACTATCTTTATGCGTATCCCACCATCTTTTAGGTGTAGCACCCAATATAATACCTGGAATCGATGCTTCTCTGGTAATTCCCTTTCAAATGCATCCAAAAAGTGATCAACATCATTTAACCCATCATAGTAAGGCAGATTTCTTACCTCTCATGATACACAGTGCAATGATTTGGTCATCATATTACAACACAACGTAGATACTTCATGCATTCTATTCTTCTAGTGCTCCAGTTCTTCGTATGAATCTGATGTGCAGAATATCTCGCAGACCCACATAATACATCCATCTGTGGTCAAATTTACCTAATTCTAATCCTGCGCCATTATTTTGTAAATCTGGTCCAAATCGTCATCACTTTCATAATCGTGGACTAGTTTAGTATAGCGCAGTCCTTCTATAGGCTCCAGTGGCACCACTACATGGAGCAATTTCTTCTCAAATATCATCTTTTGCTTCTTTAGATTGATTACCCCATTCATGTCAGTGGCCCAACCAATCCCAAGGAATGCGCGGTAGGGATCGCTATCATCCATAATCTCTATCACTTCAAAATTAGCTAGTGCACTCGTACCTTCGATATCAACTATTACCCCTTGCAACCTCCCCATTGGGATGATTTTTTGCTGATTTTCCATCCTTAATTGAATCGGAGACCACTGTAGCATTGGTCTCCCCATTCTTTCCCATGTCTATTTCGGAAAAATGTTCGCATCAGATTGTAGGTCCAAGATAACTTGGTCCATTTCGCATTCTCCTATCTACGCGGTGAGTTTCATCTCACATCTAGTTCTTTCCTTATGCTTACCAAGATTTCTAACTACGCGTATTCTGTCAGTAGTGTTTTCCTTTCCAGCGCACCTATTGATCAACTCTTGCAATCCCTTCATAGCCTTGCTATCATGGAGTAGCTTCATGCAGGCCTCCAAGAACGTGGTAATCATGGATGGGTCCATTTCTTCAGTCAGCTTCTCTTGACTCCTTGAGGTAGAGGCCTCAGTGAAACTTTTCTTTGCTTCCATAAATGTTTCTTTTGCACATTCTAGATAAAACCCAGTCTCCTTTTCTGGTGCTTAGTGGACCCACTCAACTTCTTCAGGCTACTTCCCCTTATCATCACCAGTCGTCACTCCACTCCACAACACAATATTTACCTTAGGGTCTTCCTCGTGAAGCTCAACCCTCATCATCTGCAGGTTATGAGTTGGTTGCTAAGGTTGCACCCCCTTCTCACGTTGCTAACCACTATTATCTAAGAGGTACAACACCAGCCACCTTTTGCTATAAATCTCCCAGTGGTCCCAAACCCTAGCATTGTCCCCCCTACTCCTTAGTTCACTCCAAAGTCACAACCAATTCACTCACCCGTCTCCCACTCTGAAAAATCCATAGCAAGTGGCCTACCCATACAACAACATTTTCCAAAGCCCAACACAATGCAAGCATACAAAATACAACATTGGTTGTTGGTGCAACTATTTTCATTCATGCAACAAGCAGCACACAAGGTCAAAAGGATCCATGATGATCTTGCCAAAGAGCATGAGTAGCAAACAAAGCAACTGCAGGAGGTGACGAAAAAATGAGATCACCTAGGAAAACACAGATTTACAAGCCCAGATTGATTAGTTCACTCAGAGATTCTAATCGTTATGGCCAATGATCACTAATGCAAACAGGGAAGCCCCTGTAGATATCGCAACCTACACACTGGTAAGATGTTGTGACCATATCCAAGCAACATGCTCAAATCTAATAGCCACTAATGCTGATATGAAAAAGAAACTGGAGACGTAATATCAACACTTCTGAACCCAGTTGAGATATACGCGAGGACAGTCAAAGGAAAAATCATCGAAGTAGAAGCAAAAAGTAAATCACTAGCTGATGCCCTCATGGATGGCTACGCATTAATGAATAGAGTTCACGACTAGTCAGGAATCCTGGCGCTAAAAAATCATTTGGTATTCCCCATGAGAGATCAGATATAGGCATTGTTCGCTAGCACCAAGGACTACATGGATCCGGTACACCTACAACAGATCAATGAACAGATCGACGCAATCCAGGCAAAGTTTGATTAGAACGAAGAAGAGTTAGAAAAAAGGAAGAAGGTAATTAGAATCCTATCCCACCAGTCCGTACATAGGTCCTGTCTCTAAAAGAGGTTTGCAACACAAGCGAGGAACAATGGGAAAATCCCCAAAGGTAACGACCAACTGAGTTAATGTCGAATACGACTAAGGAATTTACCCAACAAGCCAACACAATCCTCGCTAGATGGGAAGACACCCTTCAGAAGTACAGAGAGTTCAGGAAAAAAACCACAGCAGTTGTTCCGGAGTTGGAGCCTTTGTTTGAAACGAGGGAGCCACATAAGGAGAAAAGTGCAAGTGAAGTAGATGCCACCCTGCAAGTGTTGGTCGAAACAAAGGAAGCACCAGCCCACCAATCATCAAAACCAGCACAACCAACAGTGCAACCATCACCCGAACCACCCATGGAGATACCAGTAGGGACAACTGAGATCGAAATGAATTGGCTCGAGGACGAGTCAAAGAATTGTGATCGAGGATTATTGGGGCCTTCGTTTTCATTTTGCAAAGGTTTTGATTATTTTTGCTTCTAGCAACGGTTAGATTGGCGAGGAGGAAAGATGGATAGTAAAGAACGAACAAGAAATTGTGGAAGGGTTGCAGCAAGGTGTCAATGGAAGACAAACGCAGCCGAGTGGACATGAAGGAGGAAGGGAAATCGAGGGAAAGAACAGCCGAGCAGGAACTGGTAGTCTAGGCGGCAGGGAAAATATAAAAGGAGAAGGCCCGTAACAAAGGGGGCTGGTTGATTAAGCTGTGGACATTAGCATTGCAGTTGGGATAGTTGGTTGTGGTAGGATAGAGCTAGAATGCAGAGACAGAGCTGAGCAAGACCCTTGAGTTAGAGAACAAGCCCATGAGTCTTTAAACGGGTATTCCTTGTAATCTTTTGCGATGAATGTCGATGTGTTATGTAATAGTTTACTATTGAATTAGTATGATGTAAATTCCAGACTGGTTGCTTAGCATGATGCATATGGTTGTTTACAATGTGGTGACCCACTTAAAATTTTAAATGTCTTGTAAGATTCATTCATATAATAGTTTCTTAGTAATGGATGGTATGCTGTTATCTTGTTTCTGTACAAGATGTTGTTTATCTATTATCGATTGGTGCATCCTTGATTCGATGATGAGCCCTTCTTAGTTCTGGTCGCGAAACGCCTCGGGTGAGACTCCTTACCAATTAGGTAAGGTGAAAATGACAGTGTTGACCTAGACTACAACAGTCCATTGTTGGCTCTCCGTGCTTGAACCCAGGGTCTTCTCCCCTAATGAATCTTTCGCACCAACATCAATATCATGTGAATATGAATTTAATTGTATTCTTGTATTATGCCTATGCTTATGTTATGGACAAGGTATACCGAGGGATACAACAACGAAATGCAAACAGTGTGGTCTACGACATTCTGGGATAAGCATGGATAAGACACTGGAAGCGGGGTTGCTTGGTAAAGACAATGTGGTTTTGGATGTGTGGTACTATTGTTGTGCACATGTTGGATATGTTTCAGATGTTGCATATGTGATGTTATGTGCATGTATTGTTGTGCGAATATTGCATATTTAGTGATGGGTATAGAAGGTTCCATGTAGATGTTGGATATGCGGTGCTATGTAATTATTGTATTGTGTGCATGATGTATATGTGACATTATGTGCATATGGTGCTCTATGCTGTTAGATATGTGGTGTTGTGTATAGGTGATGTTATGTACATGTTGGATATGCATTTATATGTACAAGTGGGGTTGTGTGCCTATTGTACATGTGGTGCTATGTACATATGATGTTGTGTGCATGATTGTACAAGCGGTGCTATGTGCATGTGGTGTTGTGTACATGTTCTACAAGTGGTGCTGTGTGCAGGTGGTGTTGTGTACATGTGGTGTCGTGTACATGTCATGCATGTGGTACTATGTACATGTGGTATTGTGTACACATTATACAGGTGGTACTGTGTACATGTGGTAAGTGTACATGTTGCATAGATGGTACCAGGTACATGTGATGTTGCGAACATGTTGTGCAGGCGGTGCAGTGTATGGGTGGTACTGTGTGCATGTTGTACATATGGTATTGGTGCACGTGCGGTATTGTGTGCATGTCATACATGTTGTGTAGGTGCATGTATTGTGTGGTGTTGTATGTCGTCTGTGGTTGTATGTGTGTGCTACACACTACAGGTATGTCCACATGGTTGTGGAGAAGGCACTGGGTGTTTGTTGGGTGCGACAATCGATCCAGAGTGCATACAGAATAAAGACAAAGGTAGAAGCTAAGGATTGATGAAAGGATAAGTATCAACATTTTATTTCAGTTTTATTATGCATGCGATTTATGACTCTGGTATATGATGATTATATATAATCTGTGATTCTGGTTTATGATGTATAAATTTGATTTGTGATGTTGATCTATGAGGGTTGTGTTTTGAGCTAACCAGATGTGATATGTTTATACATGATGTTTTGATCAAACAACTAGTTTGACTTGTTGTGACACGAAGCGAACATAATTGAAAATGTACCTTATTGGCGAGCTACCCATGAGGTATGATGTGAAGTTATTTCAATTTATTTTGAATCTAATGGAAAATTATGTACTTGGAACAAGAATTCATGAACATGCCATTTTGGGTGGCCTAAATCAACTACAAGAATTAATAGCAAGAGTGAAAGAAATTAAAAAAAGCAGTAGTATGCTGGTAAAGCACTTTAGGAGTAGGGCTGTTATGGGACACTAGTACCCAATAGTGTCCAATGATTTCCATGAGCATGTTATGACCAGTATGATGGTTTTGAGGTAGGGATTGCATTGGTTTGTCTCTTCCAATGCGAGGAAGCCTTGCCAAGGGATAGATCACCCGGGATAGGGGATACTGGGGAACTTGGAAGGTGAGTGACTACACAGAAGGGGGTGACTGGATTTCCCAAGGGACTATGTAGTAGAGAAGGGAAGGTCGTGGACATATTTCTTTTGGAAATAAGCATTTCCAGATGGAATTAGATGGACATTGGCAGCACTCCCTGAAACAATGAGCCGGTAACGATTTGTTGAAGGGACATGTAGCGCAAGATTGTAGCACTAGACATTGGATGTAGCTTTGATTGTGGCAGTGGATTCTAGACTTCCTCAGAACAAGGTGAATTTGGTACTACTTTGAGGGTGGATTCCATTGTTGATTGATATGGGCACCATGTCCTTTTGTTTTCTAGTTTAGCAGATGTGCATGTTAGGTTCCTATACCAATAGGTTTCATCTTTCATGATTGACAGTGGAAGGACTAAATATGTTCATCATTGAAGGCTGCAAAGGTTCCATATTTTGTGTACATGCTATAAAAATTAAAAAATTAAAAGAGGGTATGCCTTAAAAGAATAATCAAAAGGCAAGAAAATCAAGTGGTCAAGAGAAAAGTGAAAATGAACCCCA
>APFE031031696.1:53179-66587 GCA_000404065.3 Pinus taeda | reverse complement strand
TGGTTCATGGGTTTACTTGGGGATAGTATCATCACCTGGACTCAGATGCAGCAAGATTTCAACAACAAGTATAGGGACTATTGTAGGTCCAAGGACACCAAAGAGAATGACCTTGGGGCATGATGAGTCCTCAGAGGATTATGAGGAAATATTTAAGCTTAGCTATAAAAGGGCCAGGTGCACACTTGATCCTGAGTCACTTAAGCTAGTACTACTCAAGGGGATTAGGGAAGATCCCCTGGATACCCTAAACCTACTATTAGGAAGAGACATCTACCAACTACCCTATGATGATATCAAGACCATTTTTAAGAACCATTCTAGGGAAGCTAGTGTTACACAACATTTTTTGACTGTCCTTATACTCCTTGTTCCTTGATCTTGGAGGACCTTTACAGTGAACCCTACATGCTTTCCCAACATGAAGAGCCTGCCTTTACATCCATCTTCATGAGCAGAACATTCCCCTCTTGCATCATTTCCCAATAATCTCCCTTTAATCCCAGTTTACAATACTAGCGCTATTGCTCAATTCCTTCCTTGCGCTGATTTGTAGAGTTTGAAACTAGGCCTAGCATTGAAAGGTGCAAGTGAGCCCTTCATCACTTGTGTTGATCCTCTTTTGGCAAGTTTTTAAAAATGGAGTCGAAGCTTCCAGGTCTAGAAGCTTCGTGAATGGAAGTTTGGTAAATGGTGGGCTGGATAGAGCCGAGAGAGTCTGTTTGGGCTCTTTTCCCCTATTAAGATGGAAAAAAAAAAGAGATAAGCCCTCTCCCGTCATAAGAGGAACCATCTCCCCTCCATAAAAGTTATATAAACTCCTCCTTTTACAAGTTGAACTAGTCTTTTTTGGAGCTCGAATAACCAACAAGATATCTATAGCTTTAGCCTTCTAGCTTATGTTTGTGAAGGGAGAATAGTGTGTTTGGTTTGGTTTGGAACTAAAGGGAAGAAGCCTTAAACTTCCATTGTTGGGTATATCCATGAGATTCTAGCAGAGGTGTGGGAACTCAGATATGTTGGAGGAGACCTGCAACATCAAGGCTTTGGTTGTATTTCCTTCTGAAGTTTATATTAATACAACTAATGGCTTATTTCCTACATTAAGTGTCATATTACATTTTATGGATTAAGACTCCTTGTCTTTTTAAGTAGATTGAATGCGATTGTATGCTATCACATTTGTTGTTGTCTATTGTGTATTTGATTCAGGTATCTAAAGGAAGAAATGAAAGGAAGTTGGAGCAAGGAAGCGATATCATCATCAAGCGGATTAGCATTCTAAGAGGTAGGCCCTCTTATTCGATTCTAGTGTAAGGAAGTTTACATTAGATTGTTTTTTTATGGCTAAACCCACTCTCTCGACCTAGAGAGTTTGTCTTTTTCCGCATCGAGAATTTACCTACACCACAACTAGAAAAAAGGATAGGGATAGTCAAACAGTGGCCAACTCATCGTCTTCCACCACATCTATAAAAAGTGAAATTGGAAACATTTTGGAGGATTTTAAGATTGAAATGATGCAAACCCTTGCCCTACAAATGGACGCTATGAAAATCAAGAGGAAGCAGAGAGAGGATTAACCATCTTCTGCACTAGATGCACAAGGAGGCACCCTAGGAATGAATGTCCATTAAACCTTATAGAAATCTACTCGGTCTATGAAGAAAACCACTCCACAGACAAGTGCCCTTCTCTACCTGGACTAAAAGCTGTGTATCAGGGAACTGAACGGGTGACTGAAAAACTCTGCTACATAAATCAAAGGAGGCCTCATGGGCCTCAACCATACTAGCAGGGCATACAAGGGTCATCCTATGCATATTAAAACCCTAACCAAAACACATGCATTCCCTCTTGGGCCCCCCCTACTCATCCCTCTCGGTCTACACCTTCTCCCTAGTCTTTTGCACCTTAGTACCATTCCCAGCTAACCAACTAGCCATTTCAGCCATATACTCCTCCACAACCTCAGTGGAATGCACCACCCTAGGGGGTGGCGGCCCCCATACAACAATGATGCTACTTTATTCCCTTCACCTCCTACTCAACCACATCTTTTACACCCTGCTCCACCTAACAACCTCAGATGCTTGCCCAACCAAACCCGAACCCGAAAAATAGATAGGCACAATAGGTCTACAATGGGGAGACATACTACCCTGCTTATGTTATGGAAATTTAGGAAATCAACCTTAGGTCTGGGAGAATGCTCCTGGATAACCAACCTCCATCTCCACCTAGGGAGAGTGAGGAGGAAAGAGAGGAAAGTATGCCTAGATTGAATCCACCACCCTTTCCTGAAAGATTAACTCATCTAGTCCATCATGCCCCAGAAGAGAATGAAATTCTAGGTGAATTGAAAAATATGTGTCAAAATCCCACTTCTCCAAGATATTAAGGATGTACCCATTTACAACAAACTGATTAAAGAGAAGTGTTTCAAACATCCAGGGAGGTGAAAAATAAACACCCCTACCATTAATGTCATTGGAAAATTGTCGAGCTTAATGTTGGGCAGGTCATTTGCCCAAAGAATTTAGACCCTGGAAGCCCTGTAGTATATGTACACATCAATGGAACCATTATCCTACATACCTTGATTGATCTTGGGGCTTCCATTAATGTAATGAATAAGGACACCATGCTCAAGCTGAATCTTCAGGGTTCATTAAGAAAAACCATGAAAGTCTTGTAGCTTGCAGACTAATCCACAGTAGCCCCTGAGGGGATTTTTGAGGATGTGATGGTCTCCATTGGCTGCTAGGAGTACCCTGCAAACTTCCTAGTTCTGTAGCTTAAGAGAAAATTTAAAGGTTATACTCTCATACTTGGGAGGCCTTGGTTAGCCACTGTCGATGCCTACATCAGTTGCAGGGTTGGAAACATTACTATAAAAAATGGGCATCTATCCAAGCAGTTGGTCCTGTACCCTCCTACTCAGCCATATCTAGAACATGACTTACCTTTATGGCTAGAGAAGGAGGAAGAAGATGAAGTCTACTCTGCCCAACTCTATACCCTGGAAACTGTTATGGGAGGAGGACAACCTGATGAAGATGATTTGATTGAACACATCCTCCAAAATCCAACTCCCAACACCATGTCTCTAGAGGATGTAATGAAGGAAACCAAGAAAAAACATTTGATTGATCTATGCTTAGCTGAATCAAACCCTACTCATTTCAAGACAATAGAATTCAGCCCTGAAAGAAAACTGAAAATCAACCCCTCTCTTTCTGCACACCAAGAAGAAGAGTTATGTAATATTCTAAGAGAGAATTTGGATGCCTTTGCTTGGAATTACAAAGAAATGAAGGGAGTGCTCCCCTCAGTGCGTACTCACCACATTTACATCAAAGAAGGTTGCAAACTAGTCTGACAACCCCAAAGGATAATGAATCCAACTCTCAAGGGTATAGTCAAAGAAGAGTTGCAAAAGCTACTGGATGCAGGATTCATATACCCTATTTTGGACACTGAGTGGGTGTCTCCTTTCGTGATGGTTCCAAGAAAAATGGAAAGTGGAGGATTTGTGTTGATTATAGAGAGTTAAACAAAGCAACAAAGAAGGACCATTTCCCTCTACCTTTCATTGACCAAGTGTTAGATGGCCTAGAAGGGAAAAAGTTTTTCTCTTTATTAGATGGTTCAACGATACAATCAAATCCAGGTTAGCCCAAAGGACCAATATAAAACCACCTTCACCTGTACTTGGGGTACTTTCTCTTATAGGGTCCTTCCTTTTGGTCTATGCAATGCCCCTGCCAGTTTCCAAACAACAGTCCTGAGTATCTTTGCAGAGCTAGTCCATGATGTAGTAGAAATTTACATGGATGACTTTACACCCTATGGGTGTGATTTCCAGGAGGCTCTCTCTAACCTGGGTAAGGTGCTGAATAAATGCATTGAAATGAACTTATCTCTTAGTCCCACAAAATGTGAGTTCTTGATGATTGCAGGGACTGTTTTAGGTCACTCAAAATCCCAAGAAGGACTGCAGGTAGACCCAAATAAGATAGCCATCATCAAAATGGTTCGGACTCAGCAAAAACAAAGGGATGTCATAAGTGTTTTAGGTTTATCCGTATACTATAGGAGATTTTTAAAATATTTCAGCAAGTTAGCTTCTCCCTTATTTGGGTTATTGGCCAAAGACTCCAAATTTTTACTGTCAAAAAGTTGCCAAGAAGCCTTGGACACCCTAAAGAACAAGTTGACTACTGCACCTATTCTCCGAGGCCCAAATTATGCTCTTCCTTTTCATATACATGATGATGCCTCTCACAAAGCCATAAGAACATCTCTAGGCTAGATAGATGACAAGCTACCTTATGCCATTTGCTTCATTAGTAAGAATCTGTCCAAAGCTGAGTTGAACTACATAGTGATTGAAAAAGAGCTCCTAGATGTTGTGCATTCATTGAATAAATTTAGGCATTACATTACCGGTTACCAAACATTTGTACATACCAACCATGTTGCAATTAAATACTTGATGAATAAACCTGATGTAAATACCCGGATTATTAGATGATTAAATTCATTGCAACAATTTTATTTAACTATTATTGATAAGCTTGGCAAGGAGTATTTTGTTGCAGATTTTTTATCCATATTGACTTTGCCTGTAGGGGAGGAAGGAATGGTTGATGATCAGTTACCAGATGAACATTTATTCGCCATTTCAGTTCTCTCTCCATGGTTTGTTGACATATCAAACTACTTGGTGTCTGCATAGTTTCCACCAAACTTGTCCTCCAAGGAAAAGAGCAGGATCATTAGAAATGCGCCCCATTCACTTGGATTGGGGGAAATCTCTTCAAGCTAGGTTTGGATTAGATTCTAAGAAGGTGTTTCAGGGAGGAGGAAGTCTTCAACATCCTTCTTGACTGTCATGATGGGACTTGTGGAGCTCACTTTGTAGCGAAAGTAACAACATTCAAGGTACCACAAGCTGGTTATTACTGGCCCACTCTTCACCAAGATGTGAGGAGGTATACTAGCCAGTGTGATCGGTGCCAAAGGATGGGGAAACCTACTCCAAGAGATGAGATTCCTCTAAAACCTCAACTAACTTTCGAGCCATTTGAAATGTGGGGCATGGATTTCATCAGTCCCATTGACCCTCCATCCAAAAATAAGCAGTATATCATTGTGTGCACTGACTACTTAACCAAGTGGTCTAAAGCCAAAGCCATCAAAGTAGCAACAGAAGAAAAAGTGGTTGGATTCTTAATGGAAAATGTGTTCTATAAGTTTGGGTACCCTAAAGAATTGGTCATTGATCAAGGTAGTCAATTTACATCTCACATGATTGAAAATACGTTAAGCCATCACAAGATCAAGCACAAAACATCCACCCCTTACCACCTAGAGGCTAATGGGAAAGTGGAGGTAACCAATAGAGCATTGGAAGGCATTCTAAACAAGGTGATTAGCAACAGTAGAAAGCATTGGGTAGATAGATTAGTTGAGGCCGCCTGGGCCTACAACACCACCAGGAAGACCACCATTGGCTTTACTCCTTATGAGCTATTCTATGGGAAGAAAGCCTTGTTGTCGGTTGAATTTGAATACAACACCTTAAGGACGGCAGCACAACTCGATCTGGATATCACCAGGGCACCACAAGAAATATTTCTCCAGCTGAATGGGTTAGATGAATTTAGGATGCAGGCCCTCCTACACACAGAGGTAACTCAATTTCAAAGGAAAATTTGGCATGACAAGAATATAAAAGACAAACAGTTTCAAGGAGGAGATTGGGCTTTGCTGTATGATTCTCGGTACAAGGATTTTAAAGGCAAGTTAAGGACAAGATGGTTAGGGCCTTATGTAATAGAAAAGTTTCATGACAATGGTGTTGTGCAGATAAGAGCCATTGATGCAGAGGCTATCACTTTGCTTGTCAATGGGTATAGATTAAAGAACTATAAGAAGCCCTTGTCAAGGCAAGAACTCATATTGCATAAAAAAAAAGTGATGGTGGTAGAGAAAGTCTCATCTTCCACCTCACTAAAACCCTGAAGAAAAAAATAAAATAAAAAAGAAAAAATAAAGAGACTCGGGTGAAAACCTCCATGAGTCACCTGAGTCCCATTTTTGGGTTGAAAACATCTTGAGGCGGCCCAAGGGTGTTAAAAAAAAAAGAGAGAAAAAAAATATCTTTGTGTGAAAACCTCTTTTGAGGCATCCAGGGGAGGCAACTAGGATCAAAACCTCCTTGGAGGCAAACTAGTTTTTTTACAAAAAACACACACACGCACACACACACACACACACACACACACACACACACACACACACACACACACACACACACACACACACACACACACACACACATATATAACAAAAAAGAGAGGAAAAAGGAGAAAAGATACAAAAGATGAAAATTCTGTTTTGCAGGTTTGCAAGAAGAGGATAAGCAGAACACAAGAAGGATAGTAGGACCTATAAGAGCCATGTTTTAATCCACCCATCTCATATCTTCCACTAAACCCCTCCAGCTCATTTCACACAAATTTTGTGTTTTCTACAGGATTCCTTGTAATCCTACAGGAGGTTCCTGTAGGAATGACAGTGACCATGAAAACCACAAGAAGGGAAGTATGAGAGAAAGGTGATAACACAAGCTTGTGTCTCGATGAAAAACCATTTACCTTACCACACCATAGCCATTCCTTTCATCACCATGTCACCCCTACATCCATCAATGAATTCAATTCAAAAAAAAAATATAGATTACAAAAGAAAAAAGGTAAAAAAATAGAGAAGAGAGAAAAGAGGGAAAGAGGAACCATACCCAAAGGCAACATCCCTCACCTACCATTCCATGCCACCCTTATCCACTCATTTCAACATCCCTTATGCTTCAGAGTTGAGGAAAAATATGAAAGTTTAAGGGAGATGAAACTACAACACATCATGTAGACATCCTGTAGGAAATCCTGTAGCAGCCTATTCGACAAAGGAAACCACAGAGATTGCAACCATCTTCAGAATAGGAACTACAAGGATGATAAAGCTCCTCCAGAGCTCGACAACAACAAGAAGATCACCAGCAGCAAGATCCAACACCTTAACATCAAAAGGAACAAAGCATCAAAAGAGGCAAATTCACAGTGAAAATATGCAAATTGAAAAGAACAACAAAGAGGCACCACTCCCTAACATGCATTATCAATGAAGCACCTTACCCACAGGTATGTCATCTTACTCATGCTCTCTCATTAGTACGATATGACAAAAAATTTAGGAATAATGCGAGAGTTGATTTTATAAGTAAAGGTGGCCAATTAACTTGGCCACCTTCGGCTAGTCGACGAGAAGAAAACAGTTAGACCACTCCACATGTGGAAAACGTCAAATCAAAAGAAAAAGGGAATAAAGCCAAAAATGGTTAAGTTATAGAGGATAGGAGTGGGAAATAATTATGAGGTAAGGTGGAATGATGGATTGATAATGGGACCAACGGTCCAAAAGGAGGTGCTCGTACTTAGCCAGTCAGCACACCACCCCACATGATCATCCATAAATGGAAATAAAACACTAATTCCCATATGAAGAAAACAAAGGAAACTTCGAGGATTCATCGAGCAAAGAGGCTTCTATCGACCTTCCTGAAATAACACCTATAGCAAATAGTCAGCATCTACAACGCAGGAAACCTACAGGAAGCCTATAGGATACAAAGGAATCAACCTACAGAGCTATCAGTGGGCACCAAGGGAGGTCAAGTAAATAATTATCCTTGCTAGAACGTAGGAAACTAAGGTAGGAGCCATACCTTCCATATTTTCCATTTGAAAAAAAAAAATCCTCAATTTGGTTAGGAATTTGCAGTGCATCTCAGGATAGAAGGACTGTATTGCATGTCACTAAAAGTTAAAATTCAAAACTTCCTCAATTCTTCCACAATTACCAGGGAAAGATGACAGGAGGTTTCAACAAGAGAGAACCCACAAACACAACAAGGATCCACCAGCATCCTCCTGTGGTGGAAATTTTCACAAGGCATCAATGGATGGGGTTCTTTGAGAGGATGAGAGGATACAATGATGATGTGGCTAGAGAATTTTCCCTTTCACTCATACCCCTCACTAGGACCAATGCCACTACTGTGGTGACAGTTTTATCAATAGTAATTACCCCTGAGGTTATAATCATAATCACTACACTCCCCCTAGGGTTACCATGGAGAAAAGAAGACAAGGGTAATAACACCCTTGCAAAGAAAAGCTTCTTTTTGGAAGGAGAAGAACCAATAGAGGACAAAAATGGGGTTAGAAGAGAGAGAATTCCATATCCTTGGAATGAAGTCAGTTACCACCTCATCAAATATATTTCATGTGAAGGGAGATAGAGTGTAGTTCATGGATACCACTTCAGAATCCTCGAAGAACTGAGATTTGGAGAGAACACACCTCCTCATAATAGATTGAGTATACCCTACTTTCTTCTACAATCCATGATAGACATGAGCATCAAAGTGCAGGAGGGAAAAAATCAGCAACTAGCCCATCATGGGTTGATCAAACTCATCCTTAAAGATGCCCTACAAAACTTAAGATTCCCTATTACATGGAAAACATTTATAGACATGCAGGAAGAAGGAGAAATTCAATCTATTGAATACGACAAAAGTCGTAATACTAGTGAGGGAGAAGAAGAAAGAGAAGAGGAAAAAGGAAAAGAAACAAAGGAGAAAAATGAACAACAAATAGAGGAGGAAAATGAAGAAGAGACAGAGGAGGAAACAAAAGAAGAAACAAATGTGCAAAGTGAAGAAATAGAGAAAGAAAAAGAAGAGGAATAAGGAGACAAGGAAGAGGATGAGAAAAGAAAATGGAAAAGAGAAAAAAGGATAGAAAGATGAATAGAGGTCTGCAACTCAAGATAGAGAGGAAGAAGAATCACCAAGGGTATCTTTAGAGCCTACGGAGAAAGAGGCAGCAACTTCTCTTACTACCCTAAGTACACTTGTCAAATCAAAGAGGAAGAGGCAAAGACAAACCCCACAATACTTTACAAGAAAGAGCACTAGGATTAGACAAGGAATACCTCAAATCCCCACCAAAAATCCAATTGTTATTGAGGATTCACCAAAGAAACAAGAGAAGGTAGCCCCTTTAAAGAAAAATGAAGGAGAAGGATCATCAAAACAAGCTTCTCCCAAGTCTCCAATCACCTAAGTTAGGAGGCCTGTCACAAGGTCAACCTCATCAATGGAAAAGGTCTCCAAAAGGAGACACATGAAGACCTATAGGAAGCATAGGCCATCCTACAGGAAACCTGTCAAACCTACAAGAAACACAGAAAAGAGACCAAGAAGGAATTACTCAACAAGAAACAAAGGAAGAGAGCAAAGAACTGAGAGAAGCTAGCCCACATCCAAACCTCAACTCCTACTATAGGTTCATTGAAGGAGGTAGGGTGATACCACATAAGTTTTCCGTTACCCTATTCTTTGAACTTGAAAAAGAGAGGGCAAGGACACACAAGTGGATGCAAATTGCTAAATCAAAAGGGGTAGAGGATTTAGGCCACATGGAGGAGAAACTGCAGGAGATGGGCAGAGAACTGAGTAGCATAAGAGAGAGAGAAGTGATGATGAAATCTTAGTTGCAGGCTGAGAACACATGGCTAAGGAAGAAACTACAAGAAAGGGAAGTCCAATTGGAAACTATGGCCAATTTTTCCATGGAGGCAATCCAGTGAAGATGCCAGCAAAGTCTTATGCCTTGTACCTCAAGGAACAGTGGTTACAATTCTAGGTTAAGACCCTAGCACAAAAAGGAACTATGCCCTTCCAAGACTATAGACAATTCATTGATCTTTATGATCAAAGCACCTTAGAAGATAGAGAAAAAATATATGAGTTTTACCTACACAATTTGTCCTTGAAATATTTAAATGTGTGGGACCGAAATCCAAAGCTAGGGGACTTGCAATTGATGGCCTTCGCATCATGGATGAATCATGAGGAGGAAAGAGCTACAGAGATGAAAAAGGTAATGGCAAAAGAAGAGACATTACCCCTTATGATCAGAGCAGAACAATCTAACCCAATGGTTGTCATCAGCACCCACAACCTCATTGAAAATGATCCCAAGCTTGCACCAAGGTACCTTGCTGTACAAGAACAGATAGTTACACACTTTGAAGACATGTTCAAATTGCTAGGAGATGATAGCCAAAAAGCCTGCCAAAGGAGATGGAACACCTTGCCTTACAACCTAAAAATCAGAGAATATCATTCTCCTGACAAAATGAGAGAGCCACTAAATAGAACCCCAATATATAAGGAGGCACTAAAAATACTCAAAGTCAATTGGATAGGCTTGAGGCTCAGTCCATCATTTCTTTTGGGAATGTTGGAAGGAAGAAAAGAAGAAGAAGAAAGAAAGCAGTGGGAAGAAGAAGGTAGGGTTTTATTCATAGGAGGAAGAGACTACAACAAAAGCATGGGATGTCAGGGAAGCCACCAAAGTAATGAAGGAAATGGAAATAGATTGAAGTTTCTTAGAGGATGAGAAACACTTTCAATAGGGGGTGATGATGAGGATCATCAATGGGTAAAATATATGGACCTTAATACACCTCCAAGCTTCCTAAACTCAACTCTTCTCATAATTCTTTGCATGGTTTTATTCTATTTTTCTTAATGAGATGAATAAAAGTAAGATGTTATGTCTAGTGGTCTAATTGTTAGAAAATTATATATTACAGAGAAATGGAACACATAAAATATTGTAGAAATATAAACACCGAAAATGCATAAAACAAGAGAGACACAGATATACGTGGTTCACCCAATTTGGGCTACGTCCACGGAGAAACAGCCAGTCCTTCCTTTTATATTATCCAACAAATTGAAGAGATACAACCTACAATAAATTCGTTGTAATTCCATCTTCTCTCTCACTCAATCTCCTCTCTCTTCTCGCTCAGAATACCAATCTTCATATACGCAATAAAATTCCCTCATATATAGCGAGGGGTTTCCTTCTAGGGAAAAAAACCCTAAATTAAACATAACTTATAATGTCAGATCTCCGCCTAATGAATGGCCCATATTGACTACGAAATTACAACATTTTTCAAGGCAATTTTACATCTATTTTTATACTTTGAGGGCACTGCCCCCATCCCCCACCAGGGAGGGCTCCCAAAGGTCGCAGTTGCCCCCCCCCCCCCCAGACCCCCCCTGCAGTGTATATTTTACGGGCAATGTTGTAGCCACATTACGAACTGGGGTCCAATGTGGCCATACCTCTAAATAAAGAAGATAATCAGGCTCCACACCCAACACTAATGTGCATTGATTGTAGGTTTTGTGGAGAAAATTATGGCTAATTAAGGTGCAAAAACTTGAATGAAGACAAGAAGGAGGGATTATAGGAGATGGATCTCCCTCATTAGAAGATCCTTCAATCAAATCACACCAGCTCAAAGTTGTAGGCAACCGAGTCATGATGATCATTGGCAAGTGAGCCAGTGATAGTTAAGAACCAGTTAATCTTGAGATTTGGAGCCAAACCTCCCTAGATTTAAGGAAGTTATTGGCAACTTCAGTTGTATAAATAAGGAGGCCTAGTGCCTCATTAGAATTCATATTTTTTATGCAAGATAACTAAGCACTTTCGAGTTGAAGGATTGTGAAAAAACACTGTTATGTATTTTTTTTATATGTTAATGAAAATGATCATTCCATTGATCCAACACTGAGTTAAATCAAAGGGTTGAAGCTCTTGGTTAGGGCCCAACCCTAGAAACATAGATTCCACTTATTGTACTTGTATGCTTAGGTTATTTCATAGATTACTTGTTGAACTTATTTTGGCATTGTTACATTGCAAGTATTGGTGAATTTGATTAGTTTGCTTCCATTTGTGCATAGCTTTAACACTAGCATTAGAGAGATAAGGAAATATCAAAAAAGGCTGATAATAGGTGGATCTTACCTCCTTCCTCCCTTATGGGATCGTGGTTTGAGGGAAAACTCCCATTCAGCCCAAAAAGACAGAATTCTGGTTTCTTATGAAATTTAGGGGTTTTTTTGCTAATTAGGTTAGTATATTTCAGTTTTAGAAGATAGGCTATATTAGATTTCATGGTGCTTTCATCATAGATTTCAAGCATTTCCATTCATGAACTTGGTAGGTAAATGATGTAAATTATGTTTTCCTTATATTGATGTAAACCCTTCTTATTTTGAAATGATTTATGGATCACTACCAATAATGATGTGTATATTGCAGGAGTTTCAATAGTGCAAGAAGACCTCATATCATCAGCCTCAGCCAAACCATACCCACCCATATTCGCCAAAGGCCACTAATTTCACAATTCGAGTTATCATTTCACAAGGACAACTTGCCATGCTTTTTGAGCAAATATAACCATCATACCACTTCGGTTTGAGTTCTGTGTGAGTCAAACCACTTCTTTGCCTTATTCCTCCCATCACTCACCTTCCCTAAGCTCCATACCACTATCCAAATCACTCCATATTCTTTCGGCCTAATCCTGTAGGAAAATAGGGGATCCTGTAGGTGAATTAGGACATCCTGTATACATCCTATAGGACAACCTGTAGTGGCCTGTTTTGAGCCTGATTTGTGAGAAATGCATCACTAAATCTATGAGAATACCTCTGCTTGCATCCCAATCTATTTGACCCATCACAACCATCTCTCTCCACACCTAACCCACCTGCCATACAATCAAGAAGGATTAGCATTCATGTTTTCACAAAAAGACAAAAAGAAAAAGGTCGTTATGCTTATTCATGTGCACAAAAATTAAGTGTTTGATTAGATCAAATTTCATGCTTAGTTTAGTTAGGATTTCACATGTGTTAAATTAAGAATCCTTCTGAAGAAAAGTATCTTAACAAATAGCTAGATGAGTTGTATGTTTTAGGCATCTATTTCAGTCCTTCATTACTGCAATAGGTAGCATTTCAATCCTCTCAATTAGGGTAAAATTCACCTTTCTCAATTGATAATCAAACTTCTTCTAAATCAATAGAACGCTGGTTTGAGAAACCCTAGTATTTTATCACCCAGCTCAGCAATGAAAAAGAGTGGACCCATTGCATCTATTTGTGTATACAACACTGTCACCTCTATGTTTATATGAACTGTAGGTTTTAACCCTGTACTTAAATTACCTGCATAAGAATTCTAAAACAAAGAAAATAAACAATGCGAGAGCATAACACATAAAACACATATGCACAGAGATTTTCCCCTGGATCCCAAAACCGAGACTACCAGCTTGATTTTTCATTATGTTCCTTTCAATGTTACAATACATATTTATACATGCCGAAGCATCCAATACCATGGACCGAAAACCATCGCGTCCAAAACCATGGACCGCAAACCATAGGTAGGTT
>APFE031031696.1:22233-46981 GCA_000404065.3 Pinus taeda | reverse complement strand
AATAAATAAATAAATAAATAAATAAAAAATCTGTGTTTTAAGATTCCTGAAGGTTGAAGTCTTTACAAACTTCAACACTTCACCATACTCCGCATCGCATATCCCATAAAAAATAAACATAAGGCAATGACCGGACCTGAAAGGGTTATTAACTGCTTCTAAAAAGAACCACACGTCCATTGCAATTGCATGATTCGCTATTATATAAGTACATGCCTCCTACCTTAGCCGATTGCGATATGCGGTAAATCCCGGACCCGACAGGATTATAAAATCCATTCCAAATCCCCCACGTTTGGAGCTATCACAGTTTCCAAAAGTCCATACCCCATTACCTTTGCGATTTACGATTTGAGATTTTCGATTTGCGATCAAGCTCAGACCCGACGAGAAAGTTAATGACAGTCCATCAAATCCCACATCCATAGGCTATCAAAAATTTAAAAGTCTTAAGTTCTAACCCACTCCAAACTACCGATTACGATATGTGATAAGGCGCGAACCTGCCTGGATTATACATTGTGATTTATATTAATATTGCATCTAAGGCCTATATCGCAATCACACAGTTCTAAAAAGTCACGCCTCATCGCAATGTTGATTGAGATATTCATCACAACGCTGATTGTGATACACTGTCCATAGTGACATCAGATCCACATCATCGCACATCTCCCACCATGTCATTCGCCACATCACTTGCCACGTCAAATCATGATGTCATTCGTGACATCGCTGCCACATCACCCCAGGATCCCGCAATCGCAAGTTTCAAAGGGAAATGACTTATAATAAATCCTTCACCCTAGTCGATTTGCGATTTACGATGAAACCCAGACCCGATGGGATTATAAAATCCATTCCATAAATCCCCCGCGTCTAGAGCTATTGTAGTTTCTAAAGAATCCTGCCTATTGTGATAGTGATTAGACTCAGCTTGATGGGATTATTCACTCCAACTCATAAATACCCTGCGTTCGTGACTATTACAAATAACAAAGGATCACCACTTTCTGCCTCTTCCAACCATTTCGATTTCGATTGCGATGTGATTTAAGAAGGTCCCCTTTGAATTTTATTTGGAATACTCCCAGTCTAATCCAATTGCAATTTTTCTGAGTTTTTCCCCTAATTATAATCCGATTGCAATTGTTATATGTTCTGCCCCAATCTATGATTTCTGATTGTGATAAGCTATAAAATCCACCTCATCACTCCACATTCCTCTCCATGATGTCCGTGTCAGGATTTATTGCGCTTTACGTTTTTCATTATTTCTTGCAAAATGTGATTTGTTTCAAATAAAATTCGCTTATCATCTCATTTATTTTTATCTTATCGATTCTTGTTTTCTGTGTTCAGGTTCATGACAGAGGAGGACAACTGTGTTGATAAGTGGCATATCAGTTCAAACAGGAAGACTAACATCTAGAGAATTCGATGGAACAAACAAAGTTGATGAAGACAACAAATCACTTTTAGAAACTTCTACCAAAGTATTATTTTCCTTTAAGCATTGTTGAAGGGATCTATTTAAAGGCCCTCAACGCTCTGCACAATAGATTCAGTTGTTTTCTGCTATTTAAGCTTACTTTTTGTATGAAATAAAGGATCTTGAAATTTATGAAGAAAGTCTTACAAAATCTGGCACTACTGTACTTTCATCCTTTTCTAAATAGAATTACTAGAACATTGTTTAGGAATTTTCATAAAGAATTTTGAGAAGTTGCATTACTGTACTGCTAGAATCATCTTTGTGGGAAGGAATAAACTGTTGTTATTTCTTTTATGAGATGAGTGAAGTCTATCTAGTATTTCTATCATTGTACCTCTATTTTATTCATAATTAAATAGTAAATTTATCTTTTCAAATTGCTTATTACTTGATATTTAAAGAACAATGTTACATGTATTCACCACTGATCATCCTACCATTGATATTTTTATACATGTTAAGCAATTTTATTTGATATTCTAAATGTGATATGAGTTTACACATTATTTTGATTAACTACTTAAATCAAACTAATCATCTTGAACTGGTTTCATTTCCATTTGTGTTTGAGCAATCTATATTGTCATTTACTAAGGAAAATCGTTATAGATCTAGATAAAAGTTAAACAATCTTGGGTTATAGAGTAGATTAATGCATATATTTTTCCATTTAATTAATTACTACAAATCCATCCATTTCACTTCACTATAAGCATTAAACTCTCATTCAATCACCTTTCATTGGGAAACTGGTCCCATACAATCCAGTCGGAGCCACTACCTATCCGGAAAAGGAGTTGTCTTAAGGTCTGGACCGGGTGGTTTTCCCCTTGTGTTGAAGCAACAATTTTCGAGGCCTCGACACATTTTGACACTAGAAGGAGGGCATGCAGACTATGAATGGAAATGAAGTCCAATCCAAAAACAAAAGGCCATTCCAATGGTCATTCTCCCTCCAAATCTCCTACAATTTCCATACCCCCTCCAGAATCTCCTACTTTTAGATCAAGAGTTATACAATCTCCTCCCAAGTCTCCTAGAATAGTTCCTAAGGTAATCCCTATAGATTACACTCCATAATCACCAGAAATTACAAATTTGATAAAGAAATTGGAAGATGTCTCCATTTCAGCAGAAAATCCCGAATCATCCGAAGATTTTGAAGGAATAATAACTTCTATTTTTCAAGGAACTAGTGTTTTAACTCAGTCCCAAAGTGAAAAACTTGGCATCTTGCCATTTGAATTTCCACTTCAATCCCTCTGAATGAAAAATGCTACACCAGATTCCCAAACATCTACTAGTGAGATTACTTCATTCTCTCATTCACCAACATCTCCATTTCTTCCTTTTACATTTCCTTTCTCTCTATCGTTCACTTCATCTATTTCCATTTCCTCTACACAAACAACTAGTGCTAACTCAAGGAGTACTATCATGACTACCAATTCTTCTTTCATCAAATACACCTCCCCAACTGTTACAATGGTAGCTAGACCATAGTCCAATCTAGGAGTTGTTCAAATGCCAACACCACTTCATCCTCTACCAAAACATCCTGAAAGATGGCTTCCCAAATTCAATCCTAATGATGGGTTACCTGCTGAAGAGAACCTTCATAACTATATGTTAGCCATCAATATCAGTGAGGTAGATGAAGAAGATGTTGTTGTTAGATTATTCCCATACACTCTCACAGGATCTGCAGGGTCTGCAGAGTCTTGGTACTTTCATTACCAGCCAATTCTATTACTACTTGGGATATTTTGAAGAACAATTTTTGACTAAATTTGGTGATGATTTCTCAACCGTATCTCTTATCAATGACCTTTCCAATTTGAAAACAAATTCAGGGGAAAAGATAAACAATTTCAATTCCATATTTAACAAAAATTTAAATAAAATCCCAACTACGTCTAGACCTGGTGTCGATGTACAAATTGAATGGTATATTTCATCTCTTCCTTCTAACATAGGAATAATTGTAGTTAGATCTAATAAAAATAAATTGGTATAAAACATGAAAGAAGTTTTGTTTGTAGAAAAGGGGATAAATGCACTGGAAAAGAAAAAATATCAGGAAGACATAAAATTAAAAAGAGTTACATTTAAGGATGAAGCTAAAAAGAAAGCACCTAAATATCCCTTTGATCTTGAAGTCTTACAACAAGTCCTTAAAACTTTATCTAATGAGATGGTAGAGATAAAAAGACAAGTAGATGAATCCCCTTTCAAAAAACCTTTTACACCATTCAAAAGAAATCAACCACCTAATCCACAACCTCCAAACACTATCTCTATGCAGAAATTGGTGATGAAGATGAGGAAGAAGCATCATTTTCTGCTGATGAATCCCAAGATGAACAAATAAATGATTTAAATAACTGAGTTTAATGGAATGAATATGAAGCATTACCTATTAGCACAAGAAGAAAAAGTCCAATTGATCCTATACAACCAATTCAAAAACAGAAACCTTCAACTTCCATTGTTAAAGATAAAATTGTTGTTCAAAAATCCATTTCCACTTCTCCCTAAGCAATTCCATCTTCATCCAATTCTCTGTCTTCACCCAGAACCTTAGTAGTTTCAGATACTATTGAGTACAATATAGTTGAGGATATGAAGAAAATAAAAAAAACATTTCCCTTCATGAACTCACTAAACTCAAACAACAACAAAATTTTTTACTGAAAGAATTGAATGCAGTACCTGCTTCTCCTCTTCCTACTACTGTGGTATCCAAAGCTTCTATCAGAATGGGTAAACCTCTTGTTCATCCATTATTTGATTCCTCTGATGCTATTTTGATAGGTGACAAGTCTAACTCACATACTTCTCCTTTTATTTTGACTTTTGAAATATTTAATAAAAATGTACATAACTGCTTGGTAGATTCAGGGACTTATTTGAATATCATGCCGTATTCAGTTTGTCTAAAATTAGACATGTCACCCCAAAAAACCCCATTTTACATTGTGAAACTAAATAGGACAAAAGTCAAATTCATAGGAGAAATGAATTCAGTTCTTATTAGATTATCTTCAAATCCTGAAGTTTGTCAAATAATTGATATACTTGTTGCTGATATCCTATATTTCTACGGTTTAATTCTTAGTAGAGATTGGTCAGAAAAACTACATGGTTATTTTGCCACTGATTGGTCTCACTTATGGCTCCCATTTAATGGAAAGTTGAATCAAATTAGAATCAACCGAGAAAAATACATGAAACATTCAGTAACAAATTTCTAAGGTGAAAATGAGGCAGTAGCATTTAATAACACATTCTTGGAAACTACTCTATTGAATCATTTTTTGAGAATTTTAAAGCATAAACATCACCATTTCTGAGTAATTTTGTAACTTCTCAAATTGAAAATTTTTCACAGATAGAATTTTCCAAATGTGTAAATATGCTATAAAAAACATTAGTTAATTCTTTATTCTGGACATTGTATTTTGATCGGTCGAAATCAAGCGATGGTGTAGGAGCAAGCTGCATATTAATTAATCCTGAAGGTGTGAAGACAATGTTGACTTGCAGATTGGAATTCAAATGCACAAATAATATTGCAGAATATGAGGCATTATTCCAAGGTATGTATAATCAATTAGCCTTGACGTTAAATACCTGCAAGTTTATGGAGATTCAGAAATTGTAGTTAAACAAGTAAGAAACATGATGCATTGTATCTCACACACTTGAAGCATTATATGTCCTTGGTTTAGTCTCTCACTTCACATTTTTTAGCATTTAACATTTCTAATATTCCTAAGATTTAGAATGTCAGCGCTGACCTTCTTGCTAACGTTGCATCAAAATTAATCCCATCCGAAGATTAGAGTCTCGATAAATTTTCTGTAGAATTAATCTTTGGACCATCCATTCCCGATAATATCACTAACTGGCAGGTATTCAATGATGATGAATACATTTTAAGCTTCTTAACTTCTGAAAAATCATATGATGACCAAATAATTGATAAATATGAACACAATGATAAAAAAATAGAAAATTGATGATAATCCCATACCCAAATCTATAGTAAAACTTGAGGATCTCTATGATTTAAAAGAGAGATTTAAAAGAGTTACTAATTCAAAACTACAAAGTTCAACTTTGAGATTTGAATTA
Organism: Pinus taeda; assembly: GCA_000404065.3. Taxonomy (NCBI): domain Eukaryota; kingdom Viridiplantae; phylum Streptophyta; class Pinopsida; order Pinales; family Pinaceae; genus Pinus; species Pinus taeda. The sequence goes on along the minus strand of APFE031031696.1, from coordinate 41,349 downwards.
ATAAATCCTGGGACAAATCTTAAACCTTAGAACATCAATTTAGGACTCGGTCTCTCGTCTGAAGAAAGATTATCCTTCATCAATTTGTTAAAGAAATATAAGGATGTCTTTGCTTGGAGTTACGAAGATCTAAAAACATTTGACACTTCTATCATTCAACATACAATCCCGATGATATCAAATAATAAGCCTGCCCAACAAAACCTAAGGAAAATTCATCCTTATTTAGAAAATCAAATCAAAACAGAATTGAATAAACTCCTTAAGGTTAAAATAATTTTTCTTATTAGGCATTCAAGATGGGTTTCCAACTTGGTACATGTTAGAAATAAAAAAAGTGATATCCGCATTTGTATAGATTTTAGGAATATTAATAAGGCCAATCAAAAGGATATTTTTGCACTACCCACTATGGAACAAGTTTTAAAATTAGTTGCTAGTTCCAAAATTATGTCTTTCCTTGATGGTTTTTCTACATATAATCAAATTATGGTCCACCCAGATGATAGGCTAAAGACTACTTTCAGAACCAAATAGGGAACTTATGCCTACCAAAAAATGGCATTCGATTTAATAAACGCAGGGCCACTTTCCTATGATCCATGGATATAAAATTCAAAGGTCTGTTAAATAAAATAGTTGTTGTTTACCTAGATGACATTATTGTTTATTAAAAGAACATAAATAGTCATTTGAAGGATTTAAAACAAATTTTTGAACGTTGTAGAAAATATGGTATTTCATTAAATCTGAGAAAGTCGTTTTTCACTCATAGTGAAGGGAAACTTTTAGGATTCATTGTGTCAAAAAATGGAATTGATATTAACCCTAATAGAATAAAAGAAATTTCAGAAATATCTCCACCATATAACAAAGAAAACATGCAATCATTTTTTGGACAGATCAATTTTGTCAAAATGTTTGTCCCCGATTTTTCACAAATTATTTTGCCATTACAACAAATGATTAAGCAAGACGCAGTTTTTAAATGGGGTTATCATGAAAAACAAGCATTCAATTTAATCAAACATGCAATTATCGATGCTCCTTCTTTAAATACTCTGAATTTCTTTGATCATTTCATCTCATACACTTTTTCTTCTTCAATGTCTTATGTCGTTGTTTTGACACAAATTAATGATCAGAAAATTGAAGCACCTATCTCATTTTTTAGTTCAAATTTTTAGGGCGTTGAATTGAATTATTCAGAAGTAGAAAAACAGGCATTTGCTGTATATAAATATACAAATCATTTTAGACATTTCCTCTTAAAAAACACATGAAGTAATAGTCCCATTCCTAGCAGTGAGGCAATTATTAATGTAGAAAGAATTATGAGAAAATAGAGCAAATTGGGTAACAGCTCTGCATGAATAGGATATCGAAATAAAACTAGCAAAAATTGTTAGAGGGAAAAGTTTCTACAAGCTGCTTACAGGAGAATCCAACATACCAGCCGAAGGGGACACAGGTAACAATGAACATGTTTATGAGGAAAGTGTAATTGATACTGATTCCCAATACGTTGATTTAATTTTTTTATTTAGAAATGGATATGCTCCTCCTTAACTCAATTTTAAAAGAAAAGGAGATTTACGATTAAAAAAAAATCATTATGAGATTGTTAATAACGTTTTATTTAGGAGAAACTATGATTCCATACTATTAAGATGCTTAGAAAAGTTTGAAGCACAAACAATTTTGCAGGAACTTCATGATGGACTAGTAGGTGGACAATTTGGAGGAGATATTACAACACATAAAATCTTACGTGTTGGATACTACTAGCCCACTCTCTTCAAAGATACCCACGCATATGTGAGGAAATGCAAAACATGCCAAATTGTTTTTGGAAGAGAAAGGAAACCAACTTTTCCTCTGTAGCCAGTCAACATCGAACAACCTTTCGAACAATGGGAACTGGATATCATAGGTGAGATCGTTCCTCGTTCTTCTAAATATCATAGATATATTTTGACTGCTACAGATTACTTCACTAAGTGGGTGGAAGAAATTCCACTACAGGTAGTCAATTATGAATATGTTATTAAATTTATTGATCAATTTATCATTACAAGATTTTGTTTTCCTTCTACACTTATATTTGATAATGCATCTTATTTTTCAAGTACCAATATGATTGAATTTGCAATTAGGAGAGGTTTTAAACTCAAAAATATTTCTAATTACTACCCCCAAGGAAACAATCTGGCAGAATCCACTAATAAAAATCTCCTTAGAATAATCAAAAGAACTGTAGATCAAAATCAAAGAAACTAACACAAAGCTTTAATATTTGCTCTATGGGCTGATAGGATAACTCAGAAGGCCTCTATAGGCACTTCTCCTTTTAACCTAGTCTATGGGAAGGAAGCTATCATTCCATCACATTTAGCTCTTCCTTCATTAGCCCTAGTTCAATTTATTAAAGAAACACCTTCTTCTTCATTGCAATTAAGAAATTCACAAATCCTAAAACTAGAAGAAGAAAGGGAAAAGGCCAAACTCACACACACTAAACATCAACAAATGGTGAAAGCTTCTTTTGATGCAAGTTCAGTCACACAAAGATCCTTCCAAGTTGGAGATCTAGTTCTCAAGTTGGACAAAAAACAAGAAGATAAGCCCATCTGATTGTTGAACAGATAAGCCCATCTACATTTATACTTCACAATTTATTAGGAAAGAGATATTATCTTCCTGTAAATGGGCTTATCTTAAAGAAATTCTTTTTTTAATTTATTTAAAAAAAATAGAATACAGAATAAAATATGTAAAAAATCATTACCAGTGTACATCCTGCTGCAATTTACTTTTCGTTTTACAGACTTTGTTAATAAAATGTGAAGTAGTTTTATTGATTTTCAAACATGTCTTGAAGTTATTTTTATTTTTTCATTTTGAAGGTTGGAATTTTTAAGAAGTGGTTACCAAAATTGAACATTAGATAAAAATTATATAACTCTAAAAATATTTTTCATTAAGTTGTAAAATATTTAAAAAAACCTCAGAAATTATATCCTTTTATTATAGTTTCAGTCAAAAAGGTTATCCTTAAAAAAGTAAAGACCGTCTTACGACTTAAAACTTTCAACTCAGATTTGTCATCCAAAACTCTTAAGGAGTCAATAGTCCTCCCCATCCATTAAAAAGGGAATTTTTTATAGTGTAATTCTAAAATATAATAAATTCTAATAAGATAAGAGGTCTCATCACAAGCCTGCTTACCATGTTCATAAGGAACCAATGAAGCTGACATCACCACACTGAACACCAAATCATGGTAATAATGGCTTGTGATTTTTAATCGTAAGAGAAGGGGTCTCATCGCGAGCTAGCTTGTTCAGTTTGATTGTTATCGGTGAATGGAATTTTCATTATTTGGCCACCAAACCAGGACAATGGCTTTTTAGCATCAAAAAATAAAAGAAAATTAAATTAAAATTTACATCTAATTATGGCACTATTAAATGGATGGGACATTGGATTGTTGTTGGTTAAAACGTAATCCTATCGAGGCTTTGAATGTCCGTTGGAAGCAGTGGATCTACCTATGGAAAATGAGTAAATTACAAACTAAGTCGTAAAAGGCCCCCTACTTTATTTTTTTTTATAAATTGATTAATGACTGATACAAGAAAATATGATTTTTTTCATTCATGAAAGATTTTTAAAAGAAATTGCAATTTAATGAGTTTTATAGTCAGAGTAATTTTATTTATCTAAATGTTTCAAAAAATAGTCTCCACTTCTTAGATTATTTTTATTGAATTTTTGGAAAAATTCATTTATCAGAGATAATTGGTTCTTCCAGTGAATTTCCAATTGTTGTATTGTTCAACATCCCCCCATTTTAATATATTATAAATTTACTATGAAATTTATTATATTAAAATAGGGACCCTTCAATTAAATAAAAAAAATTATAATAAAAGTTTAATACTTAGGATTTTTAATTAAAACCCAAGTATTAAACCTTGATTATCCCAAAAAACCAAATTAATTAACCCCCGGAATCAAGACTTATTCTTAGGCTTTAAAAAACCTTAAGTAATAAATAATATGGGTTATTTGATTTAGAAAATAAAAAATAAAAAATAAAGATCAGAGTTTAAAGATTCTCGAAGGTTGAAGTCTTTACAAACTTCAACACTCCGTCATACCCCGCATTGCATATCCCATAAAAAATAAACATAAGGCAATGACATGACCTGAATGAGTTATTAACTGCTTCTAAAAAAGAACCTTGTGTCCATCACAATCGCATGATCCGCTATTATATAAGTATATGCCTCCTACCTTAGCTGAATGTGATGTGCGATAAAGCCCAGACCCGACGAGATTATAAAATCCATTCCATAAATCCCCCGCGTCTAGAGCTATCGTAGTTTCCAAAATTCCATACCCCATTACCTTTGCAATTTGTGATCTATGATCAGGCTTGGACCTGATGGGAAAGTTAATGACTTTCCATAAAATCCTACATCTGCAAGCTATCACAAATTTAAAAGTCTTAAGTCTTGACCCACTTTGAACTACTGATTGCGATATGTGATAAGGCCCAGACCCACCTAGGTTATACATTGCGATTTATATTAATATCCCATCTGGGGCCTATATCACAATCGCAAAGTTATAAAAAGTCTTGCCTCATCCCAATGTCGATTGTGATATTCATCCCAACACCGATTGCGATATGACATCAACAGTGAAGTTAGATCCACATCATCCTCCACGTCAGCTTCCATGTCATCGCCATGTCTCCCTCCATGTCATTTTTCATGTCACCTGCCACATCACATCATGATGTCATTTGTGACATCATTGCCACGTCACCCCAGGATCCCGCAATCACAAGTTTCAAAGGGATGCGGCTTATAATAAATCCTTCACCCTAGCTGATTTGTGATTTGTGATTAAACTTGGACCCGACGAGATTATAAAATCCATTCCATAAACCCCCGCATCTAGAGCTATCGTAGTTTCCAAATACTCCTGCCTATTGCGATAGCGATTAGACCGGACTCGATGGGATTATTCACTCCAAGTCATAAATACCCTGGAAAGTTGGATCAACTGCGGAAAGTGGCTGCATTCCCTAGCTCATGAAAAAAATCTACTTCAAACATCAAACCATTTCAATGCTCTTTTAGAATCAATATGTAATGATTTTGATAGCTTATGAGGTCCACGTGAGGGGAAAAAGTCTAGGAAAGTGTGTAGGAGATATGAAATTTCAGGGCTCAACATACCCCCCACTGTGAAGGTGTTGCATGTCCCCATGAAATCAAGCTTTGACCATCCTCCCTTCAATTCATGTGTTCTGAGACCTCTTCTAGCACATCCAATCTTCTTCTCTTCTTTCTTGGAACCACCATCATCCTAGGCTTTCTCATTAAGCATTTGAATTGAGGTTGATAAGAGCTCTACTCAACCTCTTTCTCTTTTTCTTCAACTTTCTATTCTTCTTTTTCCACAGCCCAAGATGAAACATGGTGTTGTCGTGAATGATCTTATCCAATCTGCTTTGTTCCTTTAATGTTTCATTCTCTCTCTTGATGTGTCTATTTAAGACCTCTAGTTCAAAAATTTCCTATTTCAGTGATTGGATTAGAGCTTCCTATGCTGCATTAGGCTGGGTAGATGAAGTGCCTGGATCTGTGGCAGTCTTCTCCAACAACTCAATATAATCATACATTTCTTGCTGGTTTGGGTCTATCTCAGGTGTAGTCTTTCTTGGGCTGACCCCAAAATCCGGTTGAAAAGGATTGATCTCAAAATCTGGCCGAGAAGGACTCATGTTAAAATCTAGCTGAGAAATAGGAGTATGGTGTGGGCTACGACCAGCTGAAGGCTTTTCCTGTGTTTTTCCCTCCTAATTCAATGAAGTGGGGTCCTTTTGTTTGTACTATTCTCAATTTCCCTTTAATTCTGGAGCTCCTCCTTAAATTTTGTGATCTAGTGTCCTCTTTCTCCACACTTTGTTTTTCTTTCCCTTTCTTCTTTGCTGCAGTTGATTGTTCCTAAGGATAAACTAGTCTTTCAAACAGTGTTTGGTGGTCCTCTTCTGAGGAAGGTTCCGGGATTTGATAGATAGCCTCAATGCTTTTTTTCCCTTTTAATTTTCTTTGCTTCCTGTTATCACAAAATCATGTACTGATGGCTGCTAATCAGTTAGACTCTATGTAACTATTTTAGACCAGACTCTTGGCTAAGGATTAGCCTCCCTAACCTGAGAGGGGTCTCTCAAAATAAACTACTGATTTATCTTTAAACACTAAGAGGGATAACTCTTGTAATGAGAACTTAAATAAACATGATGGTTGGACATACAACATAACATTTCTTCCATTGGGCTCATGGAGTCAAACACTATTTCAGTAAACTATTAACTACTCATTCATAGAAGTCAAGGCATGTAATGTTTAAACACGCAAAACATTTCTCAAAGAACCTCAACTCATAAGTATACACAGGAAGTCTGAGCACTAGGTGAATTCAGAGTGATTGTATACCTATAGAGCTATAAAACTAATATTTCTCAAAGAACCTCAACTCATAAATATACACAGGAAGTCTGAGCACTAGGTGAATTCAGAGTGATTGTATATCTATAGAGCTGTAAAACTTACATTTGGTAAGACAAAACCACAAACATCTTGAGCATTTGAACAAAGTATGAATCTTGAGAAGAAAAAGTAGTATTTCTATTACTGTAAAAAGTTTTTACACAGGCCAATATAAACTCTGTTTTTTGCATAAACATCCAACCCTGATTACATAAAAGATTCAGCTATATATAACATCCTTATTCTAACTAATCGATATTCCTCGTCCTGCATGAGGGGAATTCGATTCTGCCTATGATGACACCTACTAACTTTTAACTAACTAATAATTACAGCTGACTATTAATTGACAGCGTTGGAATCCTAAAACAATTAAAATTCTAATTCTACTATATCTTCTAGACTTGTAAATCAAATGGGACTCAAATTCTATAACAGCCTTGATCTTCAATCATTTTCGTTCTTTGACATCTGGAGTTTGGCTGAGATAGCTGTGATGAACTTTTAATGCTCCATGTTTGTCTTTAATGACACATCTTTTCTGTTATCCTGAAACATAGGCCCCTATTTGTCGGTCCTTGATGTGCTGTTCCATTTTGGTCGTCCAACACTAGAAAGCAGATAACTCAGATCTAGTTGTTGATTCTTCATGAGGGATCTGCGCCTTGGTCTTAGCTTTGTCTAGAAACGCCATCCTAATTGTGCTTGCTAAGGCTTTGACAGATGCCTCTGTGTGTGCTCCGTCAAGAATAATCGTTGCTCCATCTACACCAAGCATCTTAGCTTGTGCAGGTGTCAGAAACTGACATCTTCCAAGTAGATATGTACCCTCCAGTCCAGCACAGATTGAGTCATCTGATATTCTCCAACCTTGCCCACGTAGACAGATAGCAGTGCATATGGCTGTAATTGCGTTTTGGAGTTGGTGGTATCCAAGCATACGAAGCCTCACACCAAATAATTCAATAATTGTGTTTGGATCATTTTCATCAAGTTTGATTAAAATATCAGCATACTGGCAAGGATGACTTTCTGTAGAATCCAATTTGGTAATTGTGCCATGAATTCCCGGACCAAATGATGATATTACTGGTGCATTCATCAAGGCTGCTCTATTGCGAAGAATGTACTCAATATGTGGTTCGAATGGACCTCCGAGTACTACTGGGCATCTCTGTTTGATGATTCCTGACTTTGCAATTGCAATGTTCTCTAGAGAACCTCCCAAGGAATTCATATGTTCTTTTCCAATTGTTGTGATAACTGTTGTAGCAAGCCCTTCACTACGTATAACATTAGTCGCATCACGTGCTCCACGGGCTTGCGGAAACTTGCGCCTGCATACACTGCTGCCACTGAACGCTTTATTCATCCCTTGCATCATTCTTCACTTGAGGACAGTTCTGGTCATAAAGATTACTGACATCATGTTCACCACATAAACCATTGATAGGAACCCTTGTAGACATTAAAATGCCAAAAGTTTATTTCCACATGACCCTCATAGAAGATACCTTGAGTCCCAACATCTCTTCCTCTGACATAAATTGAAATAATCTTTGCCACATCCCAAAGAGATAATTTGTACAATTTGTACAGAAAAGAGAAAAAACACTGTGCTTTCTTTAAAAAATCAATGACTTTTACCCATACATAACCAAAATCTTACATATATCTAATGGGGGTTTAATTGTCATTGAGTGATGCATGATAGGCTCAGTCTTTTCATCAGCTACACCTTCCAAATTCATGTCAGGAAGCAAGCAAGACATTTCTTCAAGCAAACAATCCCAAAGCAATCCCAATTCTTCACGTTTTAAGTTCCTTGCACAGTCGTTGAACAGTCTGTATTACCACCTCAACAATTGCATCATCTCCGTGACACTTATTGGTAGAGATAGAGTAAACATTGTTGAAGGGATCTGTTTAAAGGCCCTCAATGTTCTACACAATAGATTCAATTCTTTTCTGCTATTTAAGCTCACTTTTTGTATGAAATAAAGGTCTTTAATTTTATGAAGAAAGGCTTACAAAATCTCGCACTACTGTACTTTCATCCTTTTCTCAATAGAACAACTGGAACATTGTTTAGGAATTTTCATAAAGAATTTTGAGAAGTTGCATTATTGTACTCCTGGAATCATCTTTGTGGGAAGGAATAAATTGTTTCTATTTATTTTATGATCTGAGTGAAGTGTATCTAGTATTTCTATCATTGTACCTTTGTTTTTCTCATAAGTAAATAGTAAATTTATATTTTCAATTTGCTTATTACCTGATATTTAAAGAACAATGTTACATGTATTCACTATTGATCATGTTGCCATTGATATTTTTATACATGTTAAGCAATTTGCTTTGATATTCTAAATGCGATATGAGTTTACACATTATTTTGATTAACTATTTAATCAAACTAATCACCTTGAAATAGTTTCAATTCCATTGGTGTTTGAGAAATATATATTTTCATTTACTAAGGAAAATCATTATAGATCACATCTAGATAAAAGCTAAACAATCTCGGGTTATAGAGTAGATTAATGCATATATTTTTCCATTTAATTCATTACTGAAAATCCATCCATTTCACTTCAGTATAAGCATTAAACACTCATACAATCACCTCTCATTGGGAAATTGGTCCCATACAATCTAGTCAGAGCCACTGCCTAAATAGAAGAGGAGTTGTCTTAAGGTCCGGACTGGGTGGTTTTCCCTCTGTGTTGAAGCAACGATTTTCGAGGCCTCAAAAAAATTCCAAACACTCCAAAACTCAAACATGGCTTTAAAAACAAAGTGATTGCTCAAAGAAAATGAAAAGAAAGTTGATAAACAACAAGAGGAAGTGCAAATCAAGTATCAAGGTTCTAGTTCAATGAATAGCAAAAGCAAGCATAAACAATGATTTATAATGGTAAAAAAAAGTATCCCTAATTCAAGGTAAAGGCTAGAAAGGAATCAAAACAAAGAGAATTATTTGAATCTAATAAGATGAATAGATCCAAAAAAATCAACCAAACCTCTCAATTCGAAATTTTCACAACCACAACAGACCAAAAGATAAATAACCATTGAAAGGAAGCAAACTCAAGCACAAACCTTCACTAGAAACATCTAAAACGATGAAGAGAAAATAAAGTTCTAATGCAGTTCTGAAATAGATATGAGATATAATTGACAGTAGGAATATTGATCCAAAAGATAACATCAAGATCCAAGAGAGAACCCTTCAAAACCAAGCAAAACAAGTTCAAAAGAAACCCTAAAATTCAAAACCAAGAATATCTCATTCAAAAAAATATTTCTAAACTATATTTGAAGTATATTCGAACATATACAATCAAAGTAGAATATATAAAAGCTCCATGAAAAATATGTGAATTAGATAACAATAAAAAAGGCCTTAAACAAGCACCTTTGCAAAAACTAGTTTTTCACTTTCCTCTTTGTATTATGAAAGGAATCATTAAAAAATAAAGATAAAATAAAAATAAAAATAAAAATAAAAATTCTTACTAATGGTATCTTATCAAAAAATAAACTCCCTAGGGTTCACAAGGAAAAAACCCAAAAAATTATTTTCACAAAAAATGAGTGTTTTAGCATTCTACAACCCCTTTAAAAACTCAATTTAGAGGCACAAATGCAGGTTAACAGTGATCAAAATAGGTTCTATGCTATGCAGGAAACATATTAGTAGTGAAAAATGAACGTCCATGATAAAAACACCTTTAAATATTGAATTTGAGTAAGGCATAACTAGATCTAAGGTCAAGAGGATAGGCATAAACCCATACAATGTTATACAACAATAGAGAACTCAAAGGAAGAAACAAAAACCAAAATTGTAAGGGGAAGAGATTTCAACAATACTAGGGTAGACTCTATGGTGTATTTTTTAGTTTAGGTTCTAGTTGAAATCACACACACAAGGATGTTCTACTCTATGATCCTTGCCCATGGATCACCAGATAAATGTGTGTGCAATAAAAAGTGTAAAGAGATTCCATGCAGACCATAACATAGAACACAAAAAGAGGAATGGATGTCACACCTTTCAAATGAATATACAACATTCATTCAATGTAGCCATCTTGAAGGACACCAAACCTTAGTAGTCTCCAAGCTCTAAGCCAAGATCCCGCACGTACACAACCAATAAACAATACCCAAATGCCTTCCTGCAAGATTATGTTAGCACGATAATCATTGATAATTCATACACGAATAACATGTGAACGTCATGAAAAGCATGTAAATAACATGAACACCAATAATTTAAAGGAAATGAAATCAATCTTTCATTAAAATAAAATTGCATACTTGAATGATATACGTCAATGACACCTGATGAACCTCTAATTCAGCCTAGTATAATTGTTAATTCATACATGAACATGTAAACACCATGAAAATCATGTTATAATATGAACACGAATAATATAAAGGAAATGGAATCAATATTTCATTATAGTACAATAAAATTCATGAATGATATACCTCAATGTCACATCATTAACCTTTCCTTCAAACTATTAAGAAATTAATAGGGCTTAAATTGGAGTGAATTCTATTTAATTTGATCATTGTTTTTTATATTCTTTGAAATTTATTTATGATTTAACTTCTTCTTATCTTATTATTTTAGTGTTCTTATCATCAAACAACTACCAAAAGATGAAGATCAATAAAACAAATGGACACAAGTTGTAGGCTGCTAGATAGGGCCAAAACCTCTCTTAGAGAGGAAAACCCACAAAAATTTCTTCTTGTCTTATAAAATATTCAAATGATGAATTCCAAGACCCTTAGACACAAGACCAAGACCGTTTTCATACCAAGTCAACCTTCTTGAGAATATGCTTCTTTTCAGCAAGTAAAATCAAGTAAAATCTCTTTAAAATGTTCAACTTTGATCCCTAGCAATAAATTCCATCCTTCATTGTAGTCCTGCAACTTTAGTCCCTCGTAAAATTAACTAGAACTTCGCATGTTTTGGTGATGAGGGCTCTTTTATGCTTCCTCCTTCCTTTTCTTGGGTGGCTTCTTCTTCAAAGGCTTGTAGATTATCAAATTGACTTCTTTACTTCAGATTTTATCCCTTCTTTGACAGATCAGAAATTAGTGTTTATAGATGCAGCAAAACCCTAACCTTCTTCACACTTGTGAGAGAGATAGAGAGAAAACTCATATTTTTTCATGTTTCTTTCTTTCTTCTAGATCTTAGCTTTCCTTCTTTCTTCTTGTCCTTGCTTTATTGATTGAATGAATGGATGTATCTCTAAATGAGTTTGAATGGTCTCTTATATATAGGCTTCTAAGGAGGACGAATAACCCTAGTAAGGATGAATTCTTCTCTTCCAAGTTGACATGGTCTTGGAAGGGTAAAAATTCATTTATGACTCAAAAATAAATACTTTGACTTGATAAAATTTACTCAATGGGGTGTTTTACATATGATATTGACCTTTTGACAAACCCTAGAAGCACTCAATGGGTGCTTTGACCTAAAAAAATAATAATCTTGAGCATGAAACACATGCTAAAAATAATAATAATGATTTTTCCTTTCTTTTTACAAAATGTACAAGATCAGGAGTACATGACATATTATGAAGACCAACCTAGTTACGTATTTTAACACTCCCTCTTAACTAGGGAGGTATTCATGATATCAATGGTACAAGGACATTCTCATACTGAAGAGTTCTCATAAGAAGAGATGTATTGGGAAGCCATCTCATAAGTTATCTTTTGAGCTCATGTCAATGCATCATTTCAATCAACATTTTCATATGGAAAGGCCTTGAATAACAACCCTATATCTCCACTATACTACAACACAATGTTGGGGATACAATGATTTATAGACACCCTCAACATTGTCTCTCAAGGAACATACCCCATCCATACGTTCACAAGGTATGTCCTTTTAGGACCATTATCCTCTTGTAATTATACATCCTCAGTGAATCTCCTCTTTGACTACTCTTTCCTATTGGATTCCCTACCTCATCCTCAAAGAGTATTGATTCCAGAGACTACTTTTACCCTCAAGAAGTATCGGTCTAATATCATTACCCAATCCTCCATTATTTATTGATAATGTTAAGACAATAATGATGTGTGTATCTTTCCCTCTCAACTAGGGAGGAGATATCAACCAGTTCAAGCGTTCTTCTTAAATACTCAAGCTTCTTATTAGGAAGATATTTTGTCAAAACATCAACTACCTACTCATTGGTGGAGATATATTGTAGTTGTACTACCTAATCTTGCACCAATTTTCCTATGTAATGATACTTTTTGTTTATGTGATTTGTTCTTGCATGGAATATGGGGTATTCTAACAACCTTATGCAACTTTTGTTGTCACGGTGTATAATTGTAGGGTCCATCGGTCCTTCAAACAAATCAGATAACATCTTCCTTAACTATAGAACTCCTCTACCAACTTCACATGTTGCAATATATTCTGCTTCAACACTACTTAAAGCAATTGATTCTTGCTTTCTACTCATCCATAAGATCATAGAGGATCCCAAGCTAAAGCATCCTCCAGCAGTGCTTCTTCCATCTATCTCACTTCCTCCCCAATCTGAATTTATATATCCCAATAATTGGATATTGTTCTTTCCATCATACTTCAGGAAATGATGTGTTGTCCCTCGTAGATATCTCAATATATGTTTGGATGCTATCCAGTGGTTGTTGAATAATCTAGGGCATTTAGTTAGGATGAGATTCTTCTGACGAAGATAACTATTTGAGAGGTACTTTTAAATTTTTCTTATTAGTACAATATTCTTTTATTATTATTAGAGTGTGTTTTCTTAATTCATAAAACAGTTACGCAAAACAAAAGAGACAAGAACACAAGATGTTGGTTCTCAGCTAGGGAAAAAACCTCTCTCTCACTTAGAGAGGAAAACCCTTCTGCAATTTTCTTTTATTGAATATTTGATTGACAAATTCCAAACCATAGACCCTTTACTTCAGTATGCCTCCAAGACCTTGTCACTACTCTTCTAGGCTCCTTATGTTAATCTTCCTTTCTGCACTTCTTTGTACTAGAACTAAGGAAACTCGATCACTAGTCTAATAGCCCTTTACAATAAGTTTCTTTCCATCCTTAGATTTAGGATCGACCTTCTAGAGATTAGTTTTTGGTCCTTCTTTGTACACGCTTGATACACAGTATCAAGGTCTTTTTCTTATTGTGGAAACCCTCCTTCACACTATGTATACTTTTGGTCTCTTCCTGAAATATCTGAGATCAAGACAAAGACTAATATCATCTATATTTTTCACACCTTGCAGTCCCTTACTCCCTGTTGTATGGTCCTTCTTGTTCGTACTTCTTTTTGGCACTAGATAGAAGATCCTTATATCATTGTTCTCTCCGAAAGTGACCTTCGGCCTACCTCAGAGATGCAAGGTAGGTACATACACAAAACAAATATCCCTTATTACAGTGCTAAACTCCCTTTGTTCTTCGTTGAATAGCCTCTTCCTTATGCACCAGAATGAAAATTTGTTATCGCACTTCAATCTCATAACTTGACCGAATTGATTTCTCTAAATGAAGTCACATTTCCTTCTTTATATAGGGACAATCTCCCTCTTCTAGGCTGACTTGACTTCTGTGGGTAGGTTGACTTCATCAAGGGGTATATTCAATCATACTTGAGCTGACTTCTATGGAGCTTCTTGACAAGGTCTTGGAGCATACAATTACTTCAATAAATTATTCTTTTCAAGTGTAGAATCACTTCATATACATGATTCTAAATTATATATTTATGACAAGATGACAAATCCTTAAAGAGATCAAGAAGAAGTCTTTGAACTATAAAAACTCCTTGCTCATGAAACCCATGAGGAAAGCATTACAAAATATATTTTATTATCTTTGTCTCTTCATTACATGGATTTATAATTACTTAGCCAATATGAAGACTGAACCTAGTTACACTTTCTTCAATGCCCCCTATTAACTAGGGAGGTATTCATACATCATTATAAGGTGTTTGGACATTTTCAATATGAAGAATTCACATAAGACAAATCGAATTGGAAATCCATATGTTATAGTATCATAGTAACCAACATTGTTTCCACGGAAAGGCCTTGAGTGATAGCTTTATATCTCATTAGATTAGAGAACAATGTTGGCGAGACCAATGACTATAAACACCTTAATCATTTTATCTCAAGGTACATACCCACCTGGGTGTTCACTGAGCATGACCTTCTAGGACTATTATTATCTTGGCTTCCCATAACTCAAAGAATATCAGTCCTCTTGCATATGCTTTTCTTGGATTCCTTACACATCCTCAGAGAGCATCAGATTCTAGATGATTACCCAATCCTTCCATTCTTTCTTCCCAAGTGAACACAATAATGTTGTGTCTATCTCTCCCTCTCAACTAGTAAATATAATCCCACTCCTATAAGGGAATGTACCCAAGCTCCCTCTGACCAGGGAATTTCCCAAGTTTTCTTTTAATTAGGGTCTTGTCAGAGCTCCCTCTTAACTGGGGACTCTCTTTTCATCAACAACTTCTTCTTAGTGGGTCCTCCAGCGACTTGATCAATTTATTTTGTTGATGTCATGGAATTTAGTTGAGCTTCTTCCTTGTAGGGAATTAGACATTCATCGCTTTCCTTCTTGGTTCGTCATGTCATTCCTTTCTTCATGGAAAGTGGCCTTCTTGATACATATATGGAACCTTCATCATATGGCTACTTCTTCCGCATCATGTTTCTTTCAAGAATTTCCATCCAACAGATGAATGCTAGTTGTACTTGCACTTAAAACTCTTGTTCCAGTAGCCTTGCATGAACCCATCTAGATATTATTCAAGAAATAAAAACATAACATCAAATCGAATAATACCTTACGATATGGCTCTTCATCGTGACATCTTCCTATAGGTATCAACATCTTGCCTACATGTTGGCACATATCCCAAAGATATCTATTGTCAAAGGGTCTCCATCTTTTTTAGAATTCCATCATAGTCTTCATATCTTTCCGGGAGATTTCCTCATCAGATATTCTTGGTCTTTTGGATGTTGATCGCCTTCATCATGGTTTCATATCTCATGATCTCTTCCTTCCTTACACATTCCATTCCCAAGAGCTTCCAATAAGAGTTCCTTAATTATAGTCAACCACCTCATACTTCATATGAGGACATATATGTTGATTTCATCTAGTGTGACTTATGCCTTCTTGCATCCTTTTAGAGGAGGAGACCATTTTCCCTTGATCATGATTCTCAAGATATAAGTAGTGATCCATGTTACCTACAACCATATGACATGACTTTTTAATAGTAAATACAAAAATACATAATTCTTTTTACCTTTAGGTCATATAGGATTCTTTCAACAACTTCCTTGATTGAAAAGATATTCAACCCCTTGATCTGATTCATTTCTCATGTCATCATACCGTCATCCCATGAGCTCCATAAGATGGAGTTTATGATGAAACACTTGCTTCCTTTCTCGATCAGTGAATCCTTCAATGAGAATTCCATCTCACGTATCCTTATTTAGCAGATGTTTCTCCTTTTAAATTGATATATGATGAAACCTGTCCTAGATGACTTCTTTCTTTGATATTCCAATGAGGTCACCAAGAGGTATATCCTTATTCTTCCTTATTTTAGCTTCCTCCATTTCTTCAGTCAAATGGACTTCTTCTCTATTCTTCTTTTTATTGTCATTCTTTAAGATAAGAACAATTTTTCTTGTAAAGTACATAATCTTTTGCTTCCATAGCATTGAATTTCAGCTATGCTCTTTTTCCCTTTTATGAGTACCAAGATTTTTCAAACTTCCTTTCCTTATAGCAAATGTGTGAGTCCTCAATACTTTTTCCCTCAACTTGTCTTCTTCTATCTTGCATATAAATCACAAGTAGAATGAGGTAACTCACTTATCCCAAGAATTTTGTCACCCTCATGATGACGCCACCAGTTCTTATTTCTAATGCTTCTGTTGTCACAAAATCATGCACTAAAGGCTGCTACTTAGTGAGATCTCATGCAACTGTTTCAAACCAGGCTTTAGACTAAGGTTTAGCCTCCTTAGTCAGAGAGGGCTCTCTCACAGATTTTTGATATGCATTTAAGAGCAAGAAAGATGGCTAACTCTTTAAAAAGTGAATGAAGTTTAAGCTGGTTGGAACAACAAAATCAAGGCTTCTCCCATTGGGCTCGTGGATTCATACATTCCTACAGTAAACAAGCAGTTACTGAATCATGGAAACCAAGGCATATAATGTCTCACTGTTCAAAACATCTACCAAGAAAGATATCAACTCAACAAAACACACACAGGAAGTCTGAGCATCAATGATGAATTCAGAGTGATTGCATGTTTAGTGAACTGTAAACAAGATGAATAAAACCAAACCACATACATTCTAAACATTTGAGACACAAGATGAATCTTGGGAAGAAACACTGTACTTTCTATTACTGTGAAAAAACTTTACATAAACCAATATGAAAACTCTGTCTTTTGATAAAAATATCCAACCCTTTTTACATCAGAGTTTTTCCTATATATAGGAAACAAAACTAAACTACCTTGAGTCTCCTCCTCCAGCATGAGGGGAGCTCGAAAACCTATCGTTAACTACCTTATCCATATTTAAACTAACTTATTAAATACAGAGGTATTGTGCTTTTAATACATAGAGTCCTATTCCTAATCAAACTCTACTTCCATCTCCTCGTATGCATGATTTTCTCCTGGTCTTTGACACCTGTGTTTTTACTGTTGTGGCTGAAATGTATTTGAGAAGCATTCACTGAACTGGCTGCCTTGGATTCCAACTGTGCTGCTGACTCAACCTTTGATGGAGATATATACTCTGTTTTCACGGTCCCTGCTTTAATCCATGTTTATTTTCCAACAAAACGTGCTTGAAGCTGTATAATAACCTTAATGACCATGCATAACACCATATGGCTGATAATCTGGACGCTTTGTGGACACTGACAGGTGTTCAACCCAAAATTCTGGTAACCCTACCAGAAACCCTAATTTTTCGGTCATAAAGACACTTTATGAAGACTTTAGTAAAAACCAAAATGTTTCACCTTTATGCTACAAGGTTTACATCTGTCATTCTTTGAATGGATTTGGCAACCATTTATGATCTCCTTCCTATCCTCGAAGCCTTTCTTCACAAAATTTGATGACCTCAGCATCACTTTTGAATTTTCTTTTAAAAACAGTCACCTACAGCAGTTTCGTAGCGCGCTACGAAACTGCTGTTCTTTGCAAAATTACAGTCTTCAATGAATTTCTTCAATTACTTTGTGACTGTTACAGCTTCACCCTTGGTTCCAAAATTACTAATTTGTCTTCCTTTTATACATGCCTCAAAAATTAATTAACTTAAGAAAAATAAACAAAACTCGGAGCAACATCTGACCTTAAACATTTTCAATTTATTTAGCAGCTAACTTGCCTAACTGAGCTTTTAGTTTTGCAAGTTCATTCTCCATGGCTGCAATCTCTGATACTGTTTTTTCTAAATCAGCCATTTCTTTATCAGCTGTTCCTATTTCTCCTTTGTAGATGAGGTTTTAACTTTCTTGACAATAGGAGCCTTTTCCTTCATATCTTTCTTTTTGCTCTCCTTTGCTTTTTCTGTTTGAGCTATCTGCTTTCCCATTTGTTTGGCCTGTCCTCTAGTATAAATTATTCTTTTGGTTTCCTCTGCTTTCTCTGCTTTCTCTGCCTTAGGCAATTGTTTGGTTTCTTTTGTTGTCGTTACCTTGGTAGTTACCTCATCTTTATGGACTTGCTTTGCTGCTTGGATTTGTCTCCTGGTGATTGGTCTTCGGGGTTTGACCATGAATTCCTTACCAACCTCCTCAAACCTTAGCCTTTTTGAGGCTTTTGATTTTTTGGAGCTATCAGGGGATGACTGGGTTAGATCAATTGGCATAGGCTCCACCTGTACTGATGTGGCTTGTTCAAAGTCAATTGCCTCCAGCAAATCCTTTAGACTAGCCTTTGACATAGGGCTGTCTTCTACTGCTACTGATTTTCCCTTTTCTCTGCTTAGCTGGCTTCTAGTTCTGATCCTTGTTACTTTTGCAACTCCACTTGGCTTTGATGCAACTTTCTGATGTTTGATCTTCTCCTTGGATGGTTTGGGTGTCTCTTGTATGACCACAGGCTTCTCTGATTTCCTTGGCTTATCTTTGGGTTTCTTTCGGTCTTTAACCTCCTTCTTAAGCTCAGCCAATGTAGGCTCTTGAATCTTTCTTTCTTTTTCCCTGTCTGGCAATGGGGTAAGACCTGTTTTGCTTTGGAAACCCAACATGAAAATGAAAGAGTCCCAATCCCTACCAATTTTTTGTAAGCTATCTAACACCAGTAACTTAATTAAACCATGGTGGAAAAGTGAAGTTTCATAATTATCCTTTTAAATTGAACTTTGTCGCACATTTTACCAAGACTCCTGAATAAATAAAAAGGGATGTCTATTGACGTCTTCCCTGTGAAA
>APFE031031696.1:0-10344 GCA_000404065.3 Pinus taeda | reverse complement strand
AAATTGGCGAATCTTTTTGTGGAAAAATAATGGAAAATTAGCCCACTGGGCGAATATTAGCCCCTAAAATTTTCCATGGTTGCCGAGATTATTAAATCTATCAAAAGTGGCTGTTGGATTCACATCGTGGGGCAGTCTACAGGTGGCAACATGACCCCAGGGATCTAGGAACGGTCACGAATCCTTCAAAATCCTTCACGTGTTTGAAAATAGAGTCCGACTGCTGTAGGACTCTTACGTTGGACCACCGTTTAACCACCGTTGACCACGACTTTCCTTAATGCATCCGGCTAAACCAATAGGACCTGATCCATGTCCAGGTCATTTCAAACTTGCCCATGTGCCTTGTTCTTCTTGATGACACCTGCAACCTGGAGTTTAACAAAAACAACTCCGGAAAGTTGGATCAACTGCGGAAAGTGGCTGCATTCCCTAGCTCATGAAAAAAATCTACTTCAAACATCAAACCATTTCAATGCTCTTTTAGAATCAATATGTAATGATTTTGATAGCTTATGAGGTCCACGTGAGGGGAAAAAGTCTAGGAAAGTGTGTAGGAGATATGAAATTTCAGTGCTCAACATACCCCCCACTGTGAAGGTGTTGCATGTCCCCATGAAATCAAGCTTTGACCATCCTCCCTTCAATTCATGTGTTCTGAGACCTCTTCTAGCACATCCAATCTTCTTCTCTTCTTTCTTGGAACCACCATCATCCTAGGCTTTCTCATTAAGCATTTGAATTGAGGTTGATAAGAGCTCTACTCAACCTCTTTCTCTTTTTCTTCAACTTTCTATTCTTCTTTTTCCACAGCCCAAGATGAAACATGGTGTTGTCGTGAATGATCTTATCCAATCTGCTTTGTTCCTTTAATGTTTCATTCTCTCTCTTGATGTGTCTATTTAAGACCTCTAGTTCAAAAATTTCCTATTTCAGTGATTGGATTAGAGCTTCCTATGCTGCATTAGGCTGGGTAGATGAAGTGCCTGGATCTGTGGCAGTCTTCTCCAACAACTCAATATAATCATACATTTCTTGCTGGTTTGGGTCTATCTCAGGTGTAGTCTTTCTTGGGCTGACCCCAAAATCCGGTTGAAAAGGATTGATCTCAAAATCTGGCCGAGAAGGACTCATGTTAAAATCTAGCTGAGAAATAGGAGTATGGTGTGGGCTACGACCAGCTGAAGGCTTTTCCTGTGTTTTTCCCTCCTAATTCAATGAAGTGGGGTCCTTTTGTTTGTACTATTCTCAATTTCCCTTTAATTCTGGAGCTCCTCCTTAAATTTTGTGATCTAGTGTCCTCTTTCTCCACACTTTGTTTTTCTTTCCCTTTCTTCTTTGCTGCAGTTGATTGTTCCTAAGGATAAACTAGTCTTTCAAACAGTGTTTGGTGGTCCTCTTCTGAGGAAGGTTCCGGGATTTGATAGATAGCCTCAATGCTTTTTTTCCCTTTTAATTTTCTTTGCTTCCTGTTATCACAAAATCATGTACTGATGGCTGCTAATCAGTTAGACTCTATGTAACTATTTTAGACCAGACTCTTGGCTAAGGATTAGCCTCCCTAACCTGAGAGGGGTCTCTCAAAATAAACTACTGATTTATCTTTAAACACTAAGAGGGCTAACTCTTGTAATGAGAACTTAAATAAACATGATGGTTGGACATACAACATAACATTTCTTCCATTGGGCTCATGGAGTCAAACACTATTTCAGTAAACTATTAACTACTCATTCATAGAAGTCAAGGCATGTAATGTTTAAACACTCAAAACATTTCTCAAAGAACCTCAACTCATAAGTATACACAGGAAGTCTGAGCACTAGGTGAATTAAGAGTGATTGTATACCTATAGAGCTGTAAAACTAATATTTCTCAAAGAACCTCAACTCATAAATATACACAGGAAGTTTGAGCACTAGCTGAATTCAGAGTGATTGTATATCTATAGAGCTGTAAAACTTACATTTGGTAAGACAAAACCACAAACATCTTGAGCATTTGAACAAAGTATGAATCTTGAGAAGAAAAAGTAGTATTTCTATTACTGTAAAAAGTTTTTACACAGGCCAATATAAACTCTGTTTTTTGCATAAACATCCAACCCTGATTACATAAAAGATTCAGCTATATATAACATCCTTATTCTAACTAATCGATATTCCTCCTCCTGCATGAGGGGAATTCGATTCTGCCAATGATGAAACCTACTAACTTTTAACTAACTAATAATTACAGCTGACTATTAATTGACAGTGTTGGAATCCTAAAACAATTAAAATTCTAATTCTACTATATCTTCTAGACTTCTAAATCAAATGGGACTCAAATTCTATAACAGCCTTGATCTTCAATCATTTTCGTTCTTTGACATCTGGAGTTTGGCTGAGATAGCTGTGATGAACTTTTAATGCTCCATGTTTGTCTTTAATGACACATCTTTTCTGTTATCCTGAAACATAGGCCCCTGTTTGTCGGTCCTTGATGTGCTGTTCCATTTTGGTCGTCCAACACTAGAAAGCAGATAACTCAGATCTAGTTGTTGGTTCTTCATGAGGGATATGCGCCTTGGTCTTAGCTTTGTCTGGAAACGCCATCCTAATTGTGCTTGCTAAGGCTTTGACATATGCCTCTGTGTGCGCTCCGTCAAGAATAATCGTTGCTCCATCTACACCAAGCATCTTAGCTTGTGCAGGTGTCAGAAACTGACATCTTCCAAGTAGATATGTACCCTCCAGTCCAACACGGATTGATTCATCTGATATTCTCCAACCTTGCCCACGTAGACAGATAGCAGTGCATATGGCTGTAATTGCGTTCTGGAGTTGGTGGTATCCAAGCATACGAAGCCTCACACCAAATAATTCAATAATTGTGTTTGGATCATTTTCATCAAGTTTGATTAAAATATCAGCATACTGGCAAGGCTGACTTTCTGTAGAATCCAATTTGGTAATTGTGCCATGAATTCCCGGACCAAATGATGATATTACTGGTGCATTCATCAAGGATGCTCTATTGCGAAGAATGTACTCAATATGTGGTTCGAATGGACCTCCGAGTACTACTGGGCATCTCTGTTTGATGATTCCTGACTTTGCAATTGCAATGTTCTCTAGAGAACCTCCCAAGGCATTCATATGTTCTTTTCCAATTGTTGTGATAACTGCTGTAGCAAGCCCTTCACTACGTATAACATTAGTCGCATCACGTGCTCCACGGGCTTGCGGAAACTTGCGCCTGCATACACTGCTGCCACTGAACGCTTTATTCATCCCTTGCATCATTCTTCACTTGAGGACAGTTCTGGTCATAAAGATTACTGACATCATGTTCACCACATAAACCATTGATAGGAACCCTTGTAGACATTAAAATGCCAAAATTTTATTTCCACATGACCCTCATAGAAGATACCTTGAGTCCCAGCATCTCTTCCTCTGACATAAATTGAAATAATCTTTGCCACATCCCAAAGAGATACTTTGTTCAATTTGTACAGAAAAGAGAAAAAACATTGTGCTTTCTTTCAAAAATCAATGACTTTTACCCATACATAACCAAAATCTTACATATATCTAATGGGGGTTTAATTGTCATTGAGTGATGCATGATAGGCTCAGTCTTTTCATCAGCTACACCTTCCAAATTCATGTCAGGAAGCAAGCAAGACATTTCTTCAAGCAAACAATCCCAAAGAAATCCCAATTCTTCACGTTTTAAGTTCCTTGCACAGTCGTTGAACAGTCCGTATTACCACCTCAACAATTGCATCATCTCCGTGACACTCATTGGTAGAGATAGATTAAACATTGATGAAGGGATCTGTTTAAAGGCCCTCAATGTTCTACACAATAGATTCAATTGTTTTCTGCTATTTAAGCTCACTTTTTGTATGAAATAAAGGTCTTGAATTTTATGAAGAAAGGCTTACAAAATCTCGCACTACTGTACTTTCATCCTTTTCTCAATAGAACAACTGGAACATTGTTTAGGAATTTTCATAAAGAATTTTGAGAAGTTGCATTATTGTACTCCTGGAATCATCTTTGTGGGAAGGAATAAATTGTTTCTATTTATTTTATGATCTGAGTGAAGTGTATCTAGTATTTCTATCATTGTACCTTTGTTTTTCTCATAAGTAAATAGTAAATTTATATTTTCAATTTGCTTATTACTTGATATTTAAAGAACAATGTTACATGTATTCACTATTGATCATGTTGCCATTGATATTTTTATACATGTTAAGCAATTTGCTTTGATATTCTAAATGCGATATGAGTTTACACATTATTTTGATTAACTATTTAATCAAACTAATCACCTTGAAATAGTTTCAATTCCATTGGTGTTTGAGAAATATATATTTTCATTTACTAAGGAAAATCATTATAGATCACATCTAGATAAAAGCTAAACAATCTCGGGTTATAGAGTAGATTAATGCATATATTTTTCCATTTAATTCATTACTGAAAATCCATCCATTTCACTTCAGTATAAGCATTAAACACTCATACAATCACCTCTCATTGGGAAATTGGTCCCATACAATCTAGTCAGAGCCACTGCCTAAATAGAAGAGGAGTTGTCTTAAGGTCCGGACTGGGTGGTTTTCCCTCTGTGTTGAAGCAACGATTTTCGAGGCCTCAAAAAAATTCCAAACACTCCAAAACTCAAACATGGCTTTAAAAACAAAGTGATTTCTCAAAGAAAATGAAAAGAAAGTTGATAAACAACAAGAGGAAGTGCAAATCAAGTATCAAGGTTCTAGTTCAATGAATAGCAAAAGCAAGCATAAACAATGATTTATAATGGTAAAAAAATGTATCCCTAATTCAAGGTAAAGGCTAGAAAGGAATGGAAACAAATAGAATTATTTGAATCTAATAAGATGAATAGATCCAAAAAGATCAACCAAACCTCTCAATTCGAAATTTTCACAACCACAACAGACCAAAAGATAAATAACCATTGAAAGGAAGCAAACTCAAGCACAAACCTTCACTAGAAACATCTAAAACGATGAAGAGAAAATAAAGTTCTAATGCAGATCTGAAATAGATATGAGATATAATTGACAGTAGGAATATTGATCCAAAAGATAAAATCAAGATCCAAGAGAGAACCCTTCAAAACCAAGCAAAACAAGTTCAAAAGAAACCCTAAAATTCAAAACCAAGAATATCTCATTCAAAAAAATATTTCTAAACTATATTTGAAGTATATTCGAACATATACAATCAAAGTAGAATATATAAAAGCTCCATGAAAAATATGTGAATTAGATAACAATAAAAAAGGCCTTAAACAAGCACCTTTGCAAAAACTAGTTTTTCACTTTCCTCTTTGTATTATGAAAGGAATCATTAAAAAATAAAGATAAAATAAAAATAAAAATAAAAATAAAAATTCTTACTAATGGTATCTTATCAAAAAATAAACTCCCTAGGGTTCACAAGGAAAAAACCCAAAAAAATATTTTCACAAAAAATGAGTGTTTTAGCATTCTACAACCCCTTTAAAAACTCAATTTAGAGGCACAAATGCAGGCTAACAGTGATCAAAATAGGTTCTATGCTATGCAGGAAACATATTAGTAGTGAAAAACGAATGTCCATGATAAAAACACCTTTAAATATTGAATTTGAGTAAGGCATAACTAGATCTAAGGTCAAGAGGATAGGCATAAACCCATACAATGTTATACAACAATAGAGAACTCAAAGGAAGAAACAAAAACCAAAATTGTAGGGGGAAGAGATTTCAACAATACTAGGGTAGACTCTATGGTGTATTTTTTAGTTTAGGTTCTAGTTGAAATCTCACACACAAGGATGTTCTACTCTATGATCCTTGCCCATGGATCACCAGATAAATGTGTGTGCAATAAAAAGTTTAAAGAGATTCCATGCAGACCATAACATAGAACACAAAAAGAGGAATGGATGTCACACCTTTCAAATGAATATACAACATTCATTCAATGTAGCCATCTTGAAGGACACCAAACCTTAGTAGTCTCCAAGCTCTAAGCCAAGATCCCGCACGTACACAACCAATAAACAATACCCAAATGCCTTCCTGCAAGATTATGTTAGCACGATAATCATTGATAATTCATACACAAATAACATGTGAACATCATGAAAAGCATGTAAATAACATGAACACCAATAATTTAAAGGAAATGAAATCAATCTTTCATTAAAATAAAATTGCATACTTGAATGATATACGTCAATGACACCTGATGAACCTCTCCTTCAGCCTAGTATAATTGTTAATTCATACATGAACATGTAAACACCATGAAAAGCATGTAATAATATGAACACGAATAATATAAAGGAAATGGAATCAATATTTCATTATAGTACGATAAAATTCATGAATGATATACCTCAATGTCACATCATTAACCTTTCCTTCAACCTATTAAGAAATTAATAGGGCTTAAATTGGAGTGAATTCTATTTAATTTGATCATTGTTTTTTATATTCTTTGACATTTATTTATGATTTAACTTCTTCTTATCTTATTATTGTAGTGTTCTTATCATCAAACAACTACCAAAAGATGAAGATCAATAAAACAAATGGACACAAGTTGTAGGCTGCTAGATAGGGCCAAAACCTCTCTTAGAGAGGAAAACCCACAAAAATTTCTTCTTGTCTTATAAAATATTCAAATGATGATTTCCAATACCCTTAGACACAAGACCAAGACCGTTTTAATACCAAGTCAACCTTCTTGAGAATATGCTTCTTTTCAGCAAGTAAAATCAAGTAAAATCTCTTTAAAATGTTCAACTTTGACCCCTAGCAATAAACTCCATCCTTCACTGTAGTCCTGCAACTTTAGTCCCTCGTAAAATTAACTAGAACTTCGCATGTTTTGGTGATGAGGGCTCTTTTATGCTTCCTCCTTCCTTTGCTTGGGTGGCTTCTTCTTCAAAGGCTTGTAGATTATCAAATTGACTTCTTTACTTCAGATTTTATCCCTTCTTTGACAGATCAGAAATTAGGGTTTGTAGATGCAACAAAACCCTAACCTTCTTCACACTTGTGAGAGAGATAGAGAGAAAACTCATATTTTTTCATCTTTCTTTCTTTCTTCTAGATATTATCTTTCCTTCTTTCTTCTTGTCCTTGCTTTATTGATTGAATGAATGGATGTATCTCTAAATGAGTTTGAATGGTCTCTTATATATAGGCTTCTAAGGAGGACGAATAACCCTAGTAAGGATGAATTCTTCTCTTCCAAGTTGACATGGTCTTGGAAGGGTAAAAATTCATTTATGACTCAAAAATAAATACTTTGACTTGATAAAATTTACTCAATGGGGTGTTTTACATATGATATTGACCTTTTGACAAACCCTAGAAGCACTCAATGGGTGCTTTGACCTAAAAAAATAATAATCTTGAGCATGAAACGCATGCTAAAAATAATAATAATGATTTTTCCTTTCTTTTCACAAAATGTACAAAATCAGGAGTACATGACATATTATGAAGACCAGCCTAGTTACGTATTTTAACACTCCCTCTTAACTAGGGAGGTATTCATGATATCAATGGTACAAGGAAATTCCCATACTGAAGAGTTCTCATAAGAAGAGATGTATTGGTAAGCCATCTCATAAGTTATCTTCTGAGCTCATGTCAATGCATCATTTCAATCAACATTTTCATATGGAAAGGCCTTGAATAACAACCCTATATCTCCACTATACTACAACACAATGTTGGGGATACAATGATTTATAGACACCCTCAACATTGTCTCTCAAGGAACATACCCCATCCATACGTTCACAAGGTATGTCCTTTTAGGACCATTATCCTCTTGTAATTATACATCCTCAGTGAATCTCCTCTTTGACTACTCTTTCCTATTGGATTCCCTACCTCATCCTCAAAGAGTATCGATTCCCGAGACTACTTTTACCCTCAAGAAGTATCGGTCTAATATGATTACCCAATCCTCCATTATTTATTGATAATGTGAAGACAATAATGATGTGTGTATCTTTCCCTCTCAACTAGGGAGGAGATATCAACCAGTTCAAGCGTTCTTCTTAAATACTCAAGCTTCTTATTAGGAAGATATTTTGTCAAAATATCAACTACCTACTCATTGGTGGAGATATATTGTAGTTGTACTACCTAATATTGCACCAATTTTCCTATGTAATGATACTTTTTGTTTATGTGATTTGTTCTTGCATGGAATATGGGGTATTCTAACAACCTTATGCAACTTTTGTTGTCACGGTGTATAATTGTAGGGTCCATCGGTCCTTCAAACAAATCACATAACATCTTCCTTAACTATAGAACTCCTCTACCAACTTCACATGTTGCAATATATTCTGCTTCAACACTACTTAAAGAAATTGATTCTTGCTTTCTACTCATCCATAAGATCATAGAGGATCCCAAGCTAAAACATCCTCCAGCAGTGCTTCTTCCATCTATCTCACTTCCTCCCCAATCTGAATTTGTATATCCCATTAATTGGATATTGTTCTTTCCATCATACTTCAGGAAATGATGTATTGTCCCTCGTAGATATCTCAATATATGTTTGGATGCTATCCAGTGGTTGTTGAATAATCTAGGGCATTTAGTTAGGATGAGATTCTTCTGACGAAGATAACTATTTGAGAGGTACTTTTAAATTTTTCTTATTAGTACAATATTCTTTTATTATTATTAGAGTGTGTTTTCTTAATTCATAAAACAGTTACGCAAAACAAAAGAGACAAGAACACAAGATGTTGGTTCTCAGCTAGGGAAAAAACCTCTCTCTCACTTAGAGAGGAAAACCCTTATGCAATTTTCTTTTATTGAATCTTTGATTGACAAATTCCAAACCATAGACCCTTTACTTCAGTATGCCTCCAAGACCTTGTCACTACTCTTCTAGGCTCCTTATGTTAATCTTCCTTTCTGCACTTCTTTGTACTAGAACTAAGGAAACTCGATCACTTGTCTAATAGCCCTTTACAATAAGTTTCTTTCCATCCTTCCTTAGATTTAGGATCGACCTTCTAGAGATTAGTTTTTGGTCCTTCTTTGTACACGCTTGATACACAGTATCAAGGTCTTTTTCTTGTTGTGGAAACCCTCCTTCACACTATGTATACTTTTGGCCTCTTCTTGAAATATCTGAGATCAAGACAAAGACTAATATCATCTATATTTTTCACACCTTGCAGTCCCTTACTCCCTGCTGTATGGTCCTTCTTCTTCGTACTTCTTTTTGGCACTAGATAGAAGATCCTTTATATCATTGTTCTCTCTGAAAGTGACCTTCGGCCTACCTCAGAGATGCAAGGTAGGTACATACACGAAACAAATATCCCTTATTACAGTGCTAAAATCCCTTTGTTCTTCGTTGAATAGCCTCTTCCTTATGCACCATAATGAAAATTTGTTATCGCACTTCAATCTCATAACTTGACCGAATTGATTTCTCTAAATGAAGTCACATTTCCTTCTTTATATAGGGACAATCTCCCTCTTCTAGGATGACTTGACTTCTGTGGGTAGGTTGACTTCATCAAGGGGTATATCCAATCATACTTGAGCTAACTTCTATGGAGCTTCTGGAAAAGGTCTTGGAGCATACAATTACTTCAATAAATTATTATTTTCAAGTGTAGAATCACTTCATATACATGATTGTCATGCGGAAAGAGTTATTTTTGAGGACAAAGCTAACCTCCCTAGGAGTCTAAGACTCTCTAGTGACAAACAAACCAAACAAGAGCAATCCTTCTCTAAACACACATTATTCTATGAGAGATCAAGTGTTTTCCGATCTTACCTTAGGTCCAACGCTTGTTGTAGTAGTCCAGCCTTGCTGATCCAGATGAGCTCCTCCTTCACTTTAGGACCTGCATACACTAACAAAGCAAACAATTACATAACACCTAAATATTCATCATAAAACAAAGCATATTCATCACATAGACCAAGGAGTACATGAAATAATTCATTAACAACAAATCATTGAGAAGAATGGACTTATTTGTATTAAGGAAACAAAAAAGAACCATTACAACCTGAGCCTTGGTGTTGTGCAAGCTCCTCCCAGGGTCCAGCAAGAGTTTTCCTCTACTTTGACAAGCTCACCCACTTCCAATATGGTAACAAGGAAGGTTAGTGATCTCTCCTCACAAGTCAACAATGGAAGTCCTAATTCCAGCAGCATTTACCCTTTAGAATGTTCAGCTTTCAACCTCCCCTCCTCTGGCCCAATACCTGTATTTATAGTATTCTAGAGGAGGTTATTCAGTTCCAACATCAATGGGATACTCCCTCTTTTGG